>JAVTVY010035104.1:0-139009 GCA_036873755.1 Hanleya hanleyi | reverse complement strand
ATTTATAAGTTGATGGCGCATGCCATTCATTAAGAATAATTCGCACCAGGACATGTATTGAGTTTACTTGTGAGAAAATAAAGGGGCAGTACTCTTACGTGCCAAACGCAATAAGGGGGCAATACTCTGCAGGTGCCAAATGCATCTTGAACGAAACAACATTCAGGGGCGAGAACTCTACATGTCTCAACATGGCGGGAGACGAAATCGAAAAAAACATTTACTTTAGCAAGATTCGTCTACCAGTTACCAATTATCATAGTTTTACAACTTATACCGATTATGCCTATAGTTACACGATATCGTTAAAAGGATAATGGCATAGTTACTCACATGACAGAGTCTTTTAAACCTCGTGACAAACACAATTTTCAGCGAGCACAGTCACACATTTCTCAGAAACCGCGTGTGGAGTGCGGAAGTGAGTCACTTTACAGTCGTACAAGTTCAGTTCAGTTCAGTTTATAAGTTGATGGCGCATGCCATTCATTCAGAATAATTCGCACCAGGACATGTATTGAGTTTACTTGTGAGAAAATAAAGGGGCAGTACTCTTACGTGCCAAACGCAATAAGGGGGCAATACTCTGCAGGTGCCAAATGCATCTTGAACGAAACAACATTCAGGGGCGAGAACTCCACATGTCTGAACATGGCGGGAGACGAAATCGAAAATAACATTTACTTTAGCAAGATTCGTCTACCAGTTACCAATTATCATAGTTTTACAACTTATACCGATTATGCCTATAGTTACACGATATCGTTAAAAGGATAATGGCATAGTTACTCACATGACAGAGTCTTTTAAACCTCGTGACAAACACAATTTTCAGCGAGCACACTGTCACACATTTCTCAGAAACCGCGTGTGGAGTGCGGAAGTGAGTCACTTTACAGTCGTACAAGTTCAGTTCAGTTCAGTTTATAAGTTGATGGCGCATGCCATTCATTAAGAATAATTCGCACCAGGACATGTATTGAGTTTACTTGTGAGAAAATAAAGGGGCAGTACTCTTACGTGCCAAACGCAATAAGGGGGCAATACTCTGCAGGTGCCAAATGCATCTTGAACGAAACAACATTCAGGGGCGAGAACTCTACATGTCTGAACATGGCGGGAGACGAAATCGAAAATAACATTCACTTTAGCAAGATTCGTCTACCAGTTACCAATTATCATAGTTTTACAACTTATACCGATTATGCCTATAGTTACACGATATCGTTAAAAGGATAATGGCATAGTTACTCACATGACAGAGTCTTTTAAACCTCGTGACAAACACAATTTTCAGCGAGCACACTGTCACACATTTCTCAGAAACCGCGTGTGGAGTGCGGAAGTGAGTCACTTTACAGTCGTACAAGTTCAGTTCAGCTCAGTTTATAAGTTGATGGCGCATGCCATTCATTAAGAATAATTCGCACCAGGACATGTATTGAGTTCACTTGTGAGAAAATAAAGGGGTAGTACTCTTACGTGCCACAAAGGCCTTCTTTTCAAATTAAAACAGTATGGAATAGAAGACGATCTATTAACAAGACTATCTGAGTGACAGATGCCACTGTGTGCAAACCGGAGTAGCCTATTCGCAAATGAGATCCGGTAACGCCGGCGTTCCACAAGGATCAGTTCTGGGACCTCTTCTTTTTTTAATCTATATCAATGATATCGTTGAAAATCTTATTACTATCGCCCGCCTATTTGCGGACGATACTTGCCTGATGTATTCGTCCCCTAACATACTTGAAATTGAAGTAATAATGAACCATGATCTGCGTAAACTACAAGACTGGTCCAAACAATGGCTATTAAATTTCAATGCTTTAAAAACAGTCATGTTACTAATCAGCAATAGAAATCTAATTAATCTGCCTGAAATCTATTTAGATAACACTCTTCTCCAGATATCCAATAATCACCGTCATTTAGGTTTGGTATTCCAAAATGATTGTAAATGGCACAGTCATATCCATAATATATGTTCAATTGTATCTAAAAGAATTGGAATCCTGCGCAAATTTAAATTCAAACTTAAAAGAAAAACGCTGCACCAAATCTACATCAGCTTTATCAGACCAACCTTTGAATATGCTTCTGTAGTTTGGGACAACTGCACCAAAGAACAATCCGAAACTATTGAAAAACTACAATTGACTGCAGCACGTATTGTTACTGGCCTGCCCGCTTACGCTCCAAGAGAGTCTCTTTATTTTGAAACAGGATGGGAAACGTTGAAAGCTAGGAGGGAAAATTTAAAACTATCAACCATGTACAAAATCCACAATCGTGAAGTACCGGAATACCTAGCAAATCTAGTCACTCCTCTTGTTGGTGAAGCAACACCTTACCGACTTAGAAATGATAATAACTACACTATCCCAAAAACACGTTTAACACTATTTAAAAATTCATTTATACCTTCCGTCATTGACCAATGGAATAACCTTCCGCATGACAGTAGAAACTCGAGCTCATATAATTTGTTCAAGTCAAAAATTTCGGCCAAAAAACCACCCCCTGTGTACTACTCTGTTGGAAACAGGAAAATGAATATATGTCAAACGAAATTACGACACGGCTGTAGTCAGCTTAATGGGGATTTATATCGCATAAAACTTCATGAAACCGGACATTGCCCATGTGGGGAACCAACAGAGGATGCCGAACATTATTTATTATTTTGTCCGCGTTACGAAAATATAAGAAAGGAATTACTTGATAACATACCGCCAAATACGAATGTCCATCAATTGTTGTGGGGCAGTCCATCTCTCTCGCTAACTAACAATATACAAGTATTCAATGCTGTCCAAAAATTTATCAAAGATAGTCAGCGATTCAGCTAGATGTTTCTTTCAATGAAGTGGACCTGGGTGCCACTTATTTTCCTTAAAATCAAGACGCCAATCCTTGCACGTGTAGCATTCACATTTGTCTATCATTGCCTGTAAGAATGTATATGTTCAAATAGTGATCTGTGACTTTTTTAGCAAATTTGTTAGATCTGCACTTGGAGATATGCACAAGTTAACGAGACTGTAACGTTGTATAAGTTTATATATTTGATTTTCTTCACAAAATTTGTTTTACCTATATTTGGAGAGGGGAAACTAAGTTGGAAGAACTTGTCCCCAATCCAATTGTTTTGAAGACAATAAAATAAGTTTAAAACGAAACGTGCCAAACGCAATAAGGGGGCAATACTCTGCAGGTGCCAAATGCATCTTGAACGAAACAACATTCAGGGGCGAGAACTCTACATGTCTGAACATGGCGGGAGACGAAATCGAAAATAACATTCACTTTAACAAGATTCGTCTACCAGTTACCAATTATCATAGTTTTACAACTTATACCGATTATGCCTATAGTTACACGATATCGTTAAAAGGATAATGGCATAGTTACTCACATGACAGAGTCTTTTAAACCTCGTGACAAACACAATTTTCAGCGAGCACACTGTCACACATTTCTCAGAAACCGCGTGTGGAGTGAGGAAGTGAGTCACTTTACAGTCGTACAAGTTCAGTTCAGTTCAGTTTATAAGTTGATGGCGCATGCCATTCATTAAGAATAATTCGCACCAGGACATGTATTGAATTTACTTGTGAGAAAATAAACCTGTTTTTCTTCATATACTATCCTGAAGTAGGTATTCCGAAAAAAAACACAACCAAAACAAAAATAAATAACCAAAACAAAAATAAATAATAACTGGAGCTGTGAGCAGGTATGAGTCGGCTTCCGAAATTACGCATTCTAGACGATCTAGACAATCCTGATAGACAGGCTGAATATTCAATTCAATAATAACATGGAGTTGTACATAAATTGTCGGAGGGATTGCGTCAACACAGAACAAAACTTATTCTAATTGTAATAATGAAGTTATGATTTTTAAAGTCAAAACTGCACCGTGCCTATCGAACAATTCTCTCAAAATTTCTGTTTTTGTGGAAATTACGGTTGACCATCAAGGATGAGGCGGTCCAGGTCCACGTAGTGAACCCTACAGCAATAAGGGAGATAATCGATATAAACGAGACACGAATGAAACTGAACAAAAGGTAGTCAAAACAGTCTATATTTGTTTTCTGTGTGAGTCTGTTGTCTTTGCCATGTATTCGTATGTTTGAAAAGGTTATGCTCTTGTATTCTGTACAAGTCCCAGACAAAATGTTGCACGTTGCAGGTGTATATAACGCGAGATCGAAGGCATTGTGCAGTTATTTCTGCCTGTCGACTTTACGACGGCGACGTCTGTGCTGCAACAGGACAAACTTCTTGACAAGTTTTGCCGGGCTAGATTTTGAGTAATTCGCGCTCGAATAAATGACGTCATACTTCTGACCTTTTTCTCTGCATTGACAAAGCTGTGCACAGACACCCAAATACCCCTCCCCTCTAATTAACACCACATTAGGCTCGGAATTAAAATCAAGCTCTCAGCGAAAACCTTTAGGCTGAATTTATAACAATACAATCTAGAAAACATGGCATTTTCAATTTTACATGTCTGTTTTAGGGGGTATTCCACTGTGGGACCCCTACACCATTGGAAAATTTGGTATCAAATAATTACATTAACGGAATAAATAATTAATTACTTATTCCTAATTAAATCCATAAGTACTGCATTTATAGTGGGACCCCTACAGCATTCGGAAATTTGCTAATTAAATCCATAAGTACTGCATTTATAGTCCAAAATATATTTACCAGTTGACTGAAATGAATAACTTCATGTGTCCAACTAGGAAGTATGTATTACTTCATACTTAGTAATTTGCATAGTTTTGTACATTTGTGTAAAATTCCTATCCACACAGCATAGCATATTACAAATGAAGCGGCAGTCCTCTTACGTGCCAAACGCAATAAGGGGGCAATACTCTGCAGGTGCCAAATGCATCTTGAACGAAACAACATTCAGGGGCGAGAACTCTACATGTCTGAACATGGCGGGAGACGAAATCGAAAATAACATTTACTTTAGCAAGATTCGTCTACCAGTTACCAATTATCATAGTTTTACAACTTATACCGATTATGCCTATAGTTACACGATATCGTTAAAAGGATAATGGCATAGTTACTCACATGACAGTCTTTTAAACCTCGTGACAAACACAATTTTCAGCGAGCACACTGTCACACATTTCTCAGAAACCGCGTGTGGAGTGCGGAAGTGAGTCACGTTGCAGGTGTATATAACGCGAGATCGAAGGCATTGTGCAGTTATTTCTGCCTTTCGACTTTACGACGGCGACGTCTGTGCTGCAACAGGACAGACTTCTTGACAAGTTTTGCCGGGCTAGATTTTGAGTAATTCGCGCTCGAATAAATGACGTCATACTTCTGTCCTTTTTCTCTGCATTGACAAAGCTGTGCACAGACACCCAAATACCCCTCCCCTCTAATTAACACCACATTAGGCTCGGAATTAAAATCAAGCTCTCAGCGAAAACCTTTAGGCTGAATTTATAACAATACAATCTAGAAAAGATGGCATTTTCAATTTTACATGTCTGTTTTAGGGGGTATTCCACTGTGGGACCTCTACACCATTGGGAAATTTGGTATCAAATAATTACATTAACGGAATAAATAATTAATTACTTATTGCTAATTAAATACATAAGTACTGCATTTATAGTGGGACCCCTACAGCATTCGGAAATTTGCTAATTAAATACTGCATTTATAGTCCAAAATATATTTACCAGTTGACTGAAATGAATAACTTCATGTGTCCAACTAGGAAGTATGTATTACTTCATACTTAGTAATTTGCATAGTTTTGTACATTTGTGTGAAATTCCAATCATTCCACACAGCATAGCATATTACAAATAAAGGGGCAGTACCGGTACTCTTACGTGCCAAACGCAATAAGGGGGCAATACTCTGCAGGTGCCAAATGCATCTTGAACGAAACAACATTCAGGGGCGAGAACTCTACATGTCTGAACATGGCGGGAGACGAAATCGAAAATAACAGTTTGTTCTCCCTTCCTATTGTCACCTGTCCTAATAAAGCAAATGACTCCCAAGTCATGAATACAAACATAAGGTGTGAGTTTATTCCAGTTGTTGTGCAGCTCGTACAAATAGACGACTTATCATGCTGGTGTGAGTTTATTCCAGTTGTTGTGCAGCTCGTACAAATAGACGACTTATCAGGCTGTGAGTTTATTCCAGTTGTTGTGCAGCTCGTACAAATAGACGACTTATCATACTAGATATCATGCTAGACCAATGCTCATATAACATCATATCTTATCATGTAATATACTACAATAATACACCATACATTGGTGTATATGATTGACAACCTGGCATTAAAAACCCAGAGATAAAACATCAACCGGATGTAATGGAAAAGACTCTGGGAAAAGCATAGGTGTCATTTACTATAATATCGTTATCATTGGGATGGGTTAATACCCATGAAAAATTAGGCTGAAGGTATTCTCAAGAAATTCTCTCCCCCCCCATGGGGGAAATATTTTGAATAAAAAATATGTGCTGCACGTTGAAAGGAAAACTCTAGAATGACCATGCGCCCCGCATCTCACAAAACTACCACGTGGCTCGACCACGCCCCCATTTAGCCCCGCCTCCCTTCAGGCATTGACCAGTACGGCACAAACATTAGTTTGTTCCTCCACGCTGTGCCGGTACAAACTACATGTTTGTTCTCCCTTCCTATTGTCACCTGTCCTAATAAAGCAAATGACTCCCAAGTCATGAATACAAACATAAGGTGTGAGTTTATTCCAGTTGTTGTGCAGCTCGTACAAATAGACGACTTATCATGCTAGCCAAAAAGAAGGGGAATTTGATGAGAGAATTCAAAATTACAAACCCAATTTTCTTGATACCTCCAGCCTAGTGTTCAGATCTTCTTCAAGATACATGTCTTTTGCTGTGTCTGTCTTCCAACGACCATGTCGTTTTAGTGCGACCCCTGTTATACCCTTGGACGAAGCTTTGCTTGCTCCGCCAGCTCTTAAAGAATGAAGGCCAAAATTACCGGATTTATCTACAGATTTAAGTTTACGAACAATGTGCTCTTTGCAAGTCGTGTAACTAACTTTCTTATTCTTAGAAATCAAACCCTGCTTGTTCTTGGACTTGTAGATTGGCTTGAACAAATAATCATCTGAATTTAAGTCAGAACCAGAAAATTTACAATATTTCTCTAACCACCCCACTGGACAGGTAATACTCCCTGTTCTAGAGATAACTACTTCAGAGCCTTTGCGAAGTTGGTCAGTCTTGCTCTTTGGTATTAAGATGCGGACATGGTCTGACATAATAGACACCTCACTACATTTTATCTCAGAGAGTTCGCTGAAACGCATAAACCCTCCAAATCCCAGCAGTGCCATGCTAATATCGCGGACATCAGTGAGGTCAGAGTCATTAGCTGCCATATTGCATAGTTCTTGTAAATGTTCAGTGGTGACAATGTCTTTTTTGTTTTTAACCGGCTTTGAAAGTGATCGTTTTGCAGACTCAAGAAGGTTTTTGACAAATACATTCTCAGTTGGGGATAGTTCGTTGGCCATGTCATGATACCATTTTACTCCATAAAACACTGAATATACATTGTTGATGCCAACGCCGGCATTTATCAATTTGCACAAGAAGAACGCGAACTTAAGGGGGTCAGCTGGTAAAGAATTGAAGTTCTTAGAAGAAGCAAAATTGTGCCATCTCTGAAAACCGTGATCATAGTTCTTTCCTGTGGACTGCGCCCTAGACGTCCTAGAGATGCTCGGCATTTTCTGGAAGATGGCGTTAAGTTCCTCGTCTTGCTGGCTCATCTCTTGTAAACTTCTCCATGTACTGGAACAGTGTATCAGTGGGTCTAAATAAAGAAAAAATTATACACATATTATATACAGGTTTTAGATCACTTTATCTAGTCATGTTTACACCCATGGTGCATCACACAAACAGGTTCTTGCTCTATTCGTAATATTTAACCCTGAGCCATCCTATGGCTTGAAAACAATGTCTTCCTATGACAATGCCAGTATTTTCCAGTCATCCTAAGACATATTCTGGCCCAGTTCTGAACTGCTCCACTCTCGTCCTATGAGGCCATGTCTACCATGCCCACCTGCACACAGAACATGAATGTGTGTTGGTACAAAAATATTTTGACTGCAGGGTCTTCCTTTCCCCGGCATGATGCTCTATTCTGAGAGCCAACATTTTGAAAGATAGCATTTCGCCATTGAACAATTCGTTTCTGCCCTTTCCCTTCTTTATCGAACCATGCAAGTTTGGGATAATGTACCAGTCCTTGACAGATTTAGACAAGTGCATGCCATCTGGCGCTATCTGGACCCAGTAAGGGGCCGATTTCCACATAGGGACCACCAAAGTACCCTTTCCTTGGCATTCTGCCAGGTGATGCAATGTACGGCAAATCAGCCTTGGAGGCGGCAACAGCCAGTTGTTCTCGCCTCCGCCCCAATCGAACGTGAACGCATCTACGCCCTCTGTATTTGGGCACCAGTATCTAGAATTAAATCGCTCGCAAACTGAGTTGTGGTCGGCCGCAAACCTGTCTACACTATGAGGACCCCACCTTTTGTCCAGGTAAGTGAACAAGTCTACACTTAGTCCCCAGTCTTCATTGTCTATGATCCTACTATAAAGGTCTGCCCTCTTGTTTTCGTCCCTTGGAATCCACTGCACTTCCAGTATAACACTGAGTTGCTTACAGAAAGTATATATCTGCAAAGCTATGTGTTGTAGATCTGGTTTCATGCTTCCCTTTTGGGCAATACAACATACATTCATATTGTCAGTAAACCATTTCAATCTCTGATTTGAAATAAACTGGCTCAAACCGTTTAAAGACAGCCAGAGTGCCTGGAGTTCTCTCCATGTGGAGCTTTTCTTTGACTCCTCCTCTGACCACATATCCTGTGCTATTGTGTGACAATTTTCGTCATCAGTTACAAGATATGCACCATAACCAGTGTTTGAAGCATCGGAGTACACAATCCTGGTGGCCTTTGAATCGTTTGACCAATTGGAGCCATTTAATTTCGAAACGCTGTTGAGCCAAACAAGAAGCTCTTCTTTAGCGCTGGCACTTAGAGCCAATGGACTGTCCCATGATTGCCTTGTTTCGATACAGTAATACAAGTACCGCGACCTTAACTGAGCCTGTTTACCGAGGGCATGCGACATCGACATTACTTGACCTGTGATGTCAGCCAATTCCCTTGCGCTGGTTATTCCCCATTCTTCAACACGGTGTAATACTTTCTCTATTGCCAGCTTCAATTTGTGTACTCTTTTGTCCGTGACATAAAGCTTGCAATTTTCCAAATCTAACCTATGACCCAGCCATGTTTGCTGCTGTGATGGATCCCAAACACATTTCCCCTCACTTTTAATAAAGCCAAACTCGTCTAGGTCCCTTCTGACCGTATTGCTGTCTAGTATTGCTTGTTGTTTGTTCCTACTGGCAACAATCCCATCGTCTATGTACATGATTGCTCTAATTCCCTTGCCTCTCCAGTGTGAAACCATGGGTTTTGTCAATTTGGTGTACAGAAAAGGCCCGCTCGATATTCCGAACGGAAGGACATTGAAAACATAATAGTTTGTCTCTTCACCGTATTTCCAGGAAAAACCTAAATATGGCCTATGCGTCAGTGCTATCTCAATATGATGAAAAGCCGAGTGGATGTCAAATGTGAATAAAAAATCCCCTGGTTGGAACATTTGTTTTGCAGTTGTGATATCCTCCATTCTGAATTTGTTTTTGTACACAAATAAATTTATGTGTCTGCAATCTAAAATAAGTCTACATTTTCCATCCTTTTCAGCTACTGTCAATGGATTGACTACTACAGGACATGTGTCTACCCGAGAGATGCAACCTAAAGAGGCCAGCTTTTGGATTTCTGTGTGAACAAATTTGGGGCGATCAAGAGCTGATTTGTTGTTCTTTAGTATTTTGCTTGTCGGTGTTTCTATAAATGGGATGCTATATCCGTTTTGTATAACGTCAAGCACGTATCCACTTGCCCCAACTTCCGCCCACTTTTCTATCTTCTCCTTCAGTCGGCCACGTGGAGAGGGGGCGTTGCCTATAATATCATTGTCTGATTGGACGAGAAAAGTGTCTCCGTTTGCAGTTTGACTGACAGATGTTATTACGGTATCAGAAACTATTTCAGATTGGATGATATGTTGGCCATGCGTGTGATCACGCTGGTGATCATCAGTGAAGGGAACTGAATTAACCCCACTTTGGTACATTGTTTCGACATTCGGATACATGGCTGCGATAAACTCGCCCGATTTGGCGCCATTTAGTGGATATGTACTGAACAATAAATCTGAACTTTCCAACCCAGTACATTCTGTGTTTTGAGTTGTTTGTGTGTATCTATGACAGCCTTGTGAATCGTCAAGAAAATCTGAAGCAGAATCATTCCCCAAAGCACAATCGTTCCCCAAATCACAATATCCGCTAAATAAATTCAATTCGAGATCTGATTCCAACAATGAAAAACTATCGGTACTTATCTGATCAGCGGGCCTCATTGCAGGCGCTCCCAGCGAAGCCGCCATAGCCGCCCTTTGCCTGGCCACCTCTGGGCATTCAGAACGATAGTGTCCGAATTTTAAACAGGCCCAGCACTGTGAATTCCTTGATGTTCCGGTGCTTCCCCTGCCCACTGGAGTAATCCCGGACTGTGTTCCACCAATAAAGGCTTGCATCGGTGTCGATGCCGGTAATCCGATGGAATAATTTCCTCGTCTCCCGCGACCACGTCCTCCAACGCCCCGTCCCCGCGACTCTTTCTTAGCCTTGTTAGCTGCTCTTGTTTCACTCTTCCGAATTCGCGCCTCATCTTCCTCGTCCGAGGCGAGATCGTCCTGAATGTATTCCTCGACAACTCTCCATCCGTGCTCCGATTTATCTGCGAGTAGGATATGTTTTTGTCTGGATTTTATCTCCTTCATACCAGCTTGTAGCTTTTCGGTCGCCTCGTCTGCTCGTCCATCGGAGATCGCCTCGTGAGCTTCCTCAACTTGTTGCAAAACCCCAGCGTTGAATTTGTATTGCTTTTCGTTCCCCTTTTTCTTAAAAATGTAAGACTTGTCGACGGATGACTTTAGGCGCTTCATTTCCGACACTTGCTCACTAGCAGCGCGTTTTTGACCAGATATTATGTCTGCATGCATCGCGCCCATCTTCGTAGCGACTATGGCTTTCATATGCTCGCAGATATCCGTCGTAGAATTACGGACTGCCTTTGCCACTTCTGTTGCTATCATGTCGGACAAGACAATGATATTCTGTCCCTGTGATCCTGCTGTGTTGCTGGGTCCCGGCACTGAATTCGCCGTGTCGCTCTGTTTGGATGCTTCGGTCATCGCTGCTAAAAACTGCTCGAGATTCAGAGGTTGAAAAAATATGTGCTGCACGTTGAAAGGAAAACTCTAGAATGACCATGCGCCCCGCATCTCACAAAACTACCACGTGGCTCGACCACGCCCCCATTTAGCCCCGCCTCCCTTCAGGCATTGACCAGTACGGCACAAACATTAGTTTGTTCCTCCACGCTGTGCCGGTACAAACTACATTTTACTTTAGCAAGATTCGTCTACCAGTTACCAATTATCATAGTTTTACAACTTATACCGATTATGCCTATAGTTACACGATATCGTTAAAAGGATAATGGCATAGTTATTCACATGACAGTCTTTTAAACCTCTTGAAAAACACAATTTTCAGCGAGCACACTGTCACACATTTCTCAGAAACCGCGTGTGGAGTGCGGAAGTGAGTCACTTTACAGTCGTACAAGTTCAGTTCAGTTCAGTTTATAAGTTGATGGCGCATGCCATTCATTAAGAATAATTCGCACCAGGACATGTATTGAGTTTACTTGTGAGAAAATAAAGGGGCAGTACTCTTACGTGCCAAACGCAATAAGGGGGCAATACTCTGCAGGTGCCAAATGCATCTTGAACGAAACAACATTCAGGGGCGAGAACTCTACATGTCTGAACATGGCGGGAGACGAAATCGAAAATAACATTTACTTTAGCAAGATTCGTCTACCAGTTACCAATTATCATAGTTTTACAACTTATACCGATTATGCCTATAGTTACACGATATCGTTAAAAGGATAATGGCATAGTTACTCACATGACAGTCTTTTAAACCTCGTGACAAACACAATTTTCAGCGAGCACACTGTCACACATTTCTCAGAAACCGCGTGTGGAGTGCGGAAGTGAGTCACTTTACAGTCTTACAAGTTGATGGCGCATGCCATTCATTAAGAATAATTCGCACCAGGACATGTATTGAGTTTACTTGTGAGAAAATAAAGGGGCAGTACTCTTACGTGCCAAACGCAATAAGGGGGCAATACTCTGCAGGTGCCAAATGCATCTTGAACGAAGCAACATTCAGGAGCGAGAACTCTACATGTCTGAACATGGCGGGAGACGAAATCGAAAATAACATTTACTTTAGCAAGATTCGTCTACCAGTTACCAATTATCATAGTTTTACAACTTATACCGATTATGCCTATAGTTACACGATATCGTTAAAAGGATAATGGCATAGTTACTCACATGACAGAGTCTTTTAAACCTCGTGACAAACACAATTTTCAGCGAGCACACTGTCACACATTTCTCGGAAACCGCGTGTGGAGTGCGGAAGTGAGTCACTTTACAGTCGTACAAGTTCAGTTCAGTTCAGTTTATAAGTTGATGGCGCATGCCATTCATTAAGAATAATTCGCACCAGGACATGTATTGAGTTTACTTGTGAGAAAATAAAGGGGCAGTACTCTTACGTGCCAAACGCAATAAGGGGGCAATACTCTGCAGGTGCCAAATGCATCTTGAACGAAGCAACATTCAGGGGCGAGAACTCTACATGTCTGAACATGGCGGGAGACGAAATCGAAAATAACATTTACTTTAGCAAGATTCGTCTACCAGTTACCAATTATCATAGTTTTACAACTTATATCGATTATGCCTATAGTTACACGATATCGTTAAAAGGATACTGGCATAGTTACTCACATGACAGAGTCTTTTAAACCTCGTGACAAACACAATTTTCAGCGAGCACACTGTCACACATTTCTCAGAAACCGCGTGTGGAGTGCGGAAGTGAGTCACTTTACAGTCGTACAAGTTCAGTTCAGTTTATAAGTTGATGGCGCATGCCATTCATTAAGAATAATTCGCACCAGGACATGTATTGAGTTTACTTGTGAGAAAATAAAGGGGCAGTACTCTTACGTGCCAAACGCAATAAGGGGGCAATACTCTGCAGGTGCCAAATGCATCTTGAACGAAACAACATTCAGGGGCGAGAACTCTACATGTCTGAACATGGCGGAAGACGAAATCGAAAATAACATTTACTTTAGCAAGATTCGTCTACCAGTTACCAATTATCATAGTTTTACAACTTATACCGATTATGCCTATAGTTACACGATATCGTTAAAGGGATAATGGCATAGTTACTCACATGACAGAGTCTTTTAAACCTCGTGACAAACACAATTTTCAGCGAGCACACTGTCACACATTTCTCAGAAACCGCGTGTGGGTGCGGAAGTGAGTCACTTTAGAGTCGTACAAGTTCGGGGACAGTTTATAAAGTTGATGGCGCATGCCATTCATTAAGAATAATTCGCACCAGGACATGTATTGAGTTTACTTGTGAGAAAATAAAGGGGCAGTACTCTTACGTGCAAAACGCAATAAGGGGGCAATACTCTGCAGGTGCCAAATGCATCTTGAACGAAACAACATTCAGGGGCGAGAACTCTACATGTCTGAACATGGCGGGAGACGAAATCGAAAATAACATTTATTTTAGCAAGATTCGTCTACCAGTTACCAATTATCATAGTTTTACAACTTATACCGATTATGCCTATAGTTACACGATATCGTTAAAAGGATAATGGCATAGTTACTCACATGACAGTCTTTTAAACCTCGTGACAAACACAATTTTCAGCGAGCACACTGTCACACATTTCTCAGAAACCGGAGGCGTGTGTGGTAGATGGTGTATATGTGTTTGATACTTACCAGAGGCGTGTGTGGTAGATGGTGTATATGTGTTTGATACTTACCGGAGGCGTGTGTGGTAGATGGTGTATATGTGTTTGATACTTACCGGAGGCGTGTCTGGTAGATGGTGTATATGTGTTTGATACTTACCGGAGGCGTGTCTGGTAGATGGTGTATATGTGTTTGATACATACCGGAGGCGTGTCTGGTAGATGGTGTATATGTGTTTGATACTTACCGGAGGCGTGTGTGGTAGATGGTGTATATGTGTTTGATACTTATCGGAGGCGTGTGTGGTAGATGGTGTATATGTGTTTGATACTTACCGGAGGCGTGTGTGGTAGATGGTGTATATGTGTTTGATACTTACCGGAGGCGTGTGTGGCAGATGGTGTATATGTGTTTGATACTTACCGGAGGCGTGTGTGGTAGATGGTGTATATGTGTTTGATACTTACCGGAGGCGTGTCTGGTAGATGGTGTATATGTGTTTGATACTCACCGGAGGCGTGTCTGGTAGATGGTGTATATGTGTTTGATACTTACCGGAGGCGTGTCTGGTAGATGGTGTATATGTGTTTGATACTTACCGGAGGCGTGTGTGGTAGATGGTGTATAGGTGTTTCATACTTACCGGAGGCGTGTGTGGTAGATGGTGTATATGTGTTTCATACTTACCGGGGGCGTGTGTGGTAGATGGTGTATATGTATTTGATACTTACCGGAGGCGTGTCTGGTAGATGGTGTATGTGTTTGATACTTACCGGGGCCATGTGTGGTAGATGGTGTATATGTGTTTGATACTTACCGGAGGCGTGTGTGGTAGATGGTGTATATGTGTTTGATACTTACCGGAGGCGTGTCTGGTAGATGGTGTATATGTGTTTGATACTTACCGAAGGCGTGTCTGGTAGATGGTGTATATGTGTTTGATACTTACCGGAGGCGTGTCTGGTAGATGGTGTATATGTGTTTGATACTTACCGGAGGCGTGTCTGGTAGATGGTAGTATATGTGTTTGATACCACCGGAGGCGTGTCTGGTAGATGGTGTGTATATGTGTTTGATACTTACCGGAGGCGTGTCTGGTAGATGGTGTGTATATGTGTTTGATACTTACCGGAGGCGTGTGTCTGGTAGATTATGTATATGTGTTTGATACCTTACCGGAGGCGTGTCTGGTAGATGGTGTATATGTGTTTGATACTTACCGGAGGCGTGTCTGGTAGATGGTGTATATGTGTTTGATACTCACCGGAGGCGTGTCTGGTAGATGGTGTATATGTGTTTGATACTTACCGGAGGCGTGTCTGGTAGATGGTGTATATGTGTTTGATACTTACCGGAGGCGTGTGTGGTAGATGGTGTATATGTGTTTCATACTTACCGGAGGCGTGTGTGGTAGATGGTGTATATGTGTTTGATACTTACCGGAGGCGTGTCTGGCAGATGGTGTATATGTGTATGATACTTACCGGAGGCGTGTCTGGTAGATGGTGTATATGTGTTTGATACTTACCGGAGGCGTGTGGCAGGGATGGTATAGGGTGCTCATACCCCCACCGGAGGCGGTAGATGGTGCGGCGATGTGTTTGATACTTACCGGAGGCGTGTGTGGTAGATGGTGTATATGTGTTTGATACTTACCGGAGGCGTGTCTGGTAGATGGTGTATATGTGTTTGATACTTACCGGGGCCATGTGTGGTAGATGGTGTATATGTGTTTGATACTTACCGGAGGCGTGTGTGGTAGATGGTGTATATGTGTTTGATACTTACCGGAGGCGTGTCTGGTAGATGGTGTATATGTGTTTGATACTTACCGGAGGCGTGTCTGGTAGAAGGTGTATATGTGTTTGATACTTACCGGAGGCGTGTCTGGTAGATGGTGTATATGTGTTTGATACTTACCGGAGGCGTGTGTGGTAGATGGTGTATATGTGTTTGATACTTACCGGAGGCGTGTGTGGCAGATGGTGTATATGTGTTTGATACTTACCGGAGGCGTGTGTGGTAGATGGTGTATATGTGTTTGATACTTACCGGAGGCGTGTCTGGTAGATGGTGTATATGTGTTTGATACTTACCGGAGGCTTGTCTGGTAGATGGTGTATATGTGTTTGATACTTACCGGAGGCGTGTCTGGTAGATGGTGTATATGTGTTTGATACCATCGAGGCGTGTCTGGTAGATGGTGTATATGTGTTTGATACTTCACCGGAGGCGTGTCTGGTAGATGGTGTATATGTGTTTGATGTACCTCACCGAGGCTGTCCCTTGGTAGATGGTGTATATGTGTTTGATAATTTTTACCGGAGGCGTGTCTCAGGCAGATTGGTGTATGGCGTGTTTGATACTAATGAGGCGTGTCTGGTAGATGGTGTATATGTGTTTGATACTTACCGGAGGCGTGTGTGGTAGATGGTGTATATGTGTTTGATACTTACCGGAGGCGTGTGTGGTAGATGGTGTATATGTGTTTGATACTTACCGGAGGCGTGTGTGGTAGATGGTGTATATGTGTTTGATACTTACCGGAGGCGTGTCTGGTAGATGGTGTATACGTGTTTCATACTTGCCGGAGGCGTGTCTGGTAGGTGTATATGTGTTTGATACTTACCGGAGGCGTGTCTGGTAGATGGGTGTATATGTGTTTGATACTTACCGGAGGCGTGTCTGGTAGATGGTGTATATGTGTTTCATACTTACCGGAGGCGTGTGTGGTAGATGGTGTATATGCGTTTCATACTTACCTGAGGCGTGTCAGGCAGATGGTGTATATGTGTTTGATACTTACCGGAGGCGTGTCTGGTAGATGGTGTGGGTATGTGTTTGATACCTCACCTGAGGAAGTGTCCTGGTAGATGGTGCATATGTGTTTGATACTTCAACGGAGGCTTTTGTCCGGTAGATGGTGTATATGTGTTTGATACTTACCGGAGGCGTGTGTGGTAGATGGTGTATATGTGTTTGATACTTACCGGAGGCGTGTGTGGTAGATGGTGTATATGTGTTTGATACTTACCGGAGGCGTGTCTGGTAGATGGTGTATATGTGTTTGATACTTACCGGAGGCGTGTCTGGTAGATGGTGTATATGTGTTTTATACTTACCGGAGGCGTGTGTGGTAGATGGTGTATATGTGTTTGATACTTACCGGAGGCGTGTCTGGTAGATGGTGTATATGTGTTTGATACTCACCGGAGGCGTGTCCGGTAGATGGTGTATATGTGTTTGATACTTACCGGAGGCGTGTGTGGTAGATGGTGTATATGTGTTTGATACTTACCGGAGGCGTGTGTGGTAGATGGTGTATATGTGTTTGATACTTACCGGAGGCGTGTCTGGTAGATGGTGTATATGTGTTTGATACTTACCGGGGCCATGTGTGGTAGATGGTGTATATGTGTTTGATACTTACCGGAGGCGTGTGTGGTAGATGGTGTATATGTGTTTGATACTTACCGGAGGCGTGTCTGGTAGATGGTGTATATGTGTTTGATACTTACCGGAGGCGTGTCTGGTAGATGGTGTATATGTGTTTGATACTTACCGGAGGCGTGTCTGGTAGATGGTGTATATGTGTTTGATACTTACCGGAGGCATGTCTGGTAGATGGTGTATATGTGTTTGATACTTACCGGAGGCGTGTGTGGTAGATGGTGTATATGTGTTTCATACTTACTGGAGGCGTGTGTGGTAGAAGGTGTATATGTGTTTCATACTTACCGGAGGCGTGTGTGGTAGATGGTGTATATGTGTTTCATACTTACCGGAGGCGTGTGTGGTAGATGGTGTATATGTGTTTCATACTTACCGGAGGCGTGTGTGGTAGATGGTGTATATGTGTTTGATACTTACCGGAGGCGTGTCTGGTAGATGGTGTATATGTGTTTGATACTTACCGGAGGCGTGTGTGGTAGATGGTGTATATGTGTTTGATACTTACCGGAGGCGTGTCTGGTAGATGGTGTATATGTGTTTGATACTTACCGGAGGCTTGTCTGGTAGATGGTGTATATGTGTTTGATACTTACCGGAGGCGTGTCTGGTAGATGGTGTATATGTGTTTGATACTTACCGGAGGCGTGTCTGGTAGATGGTGTATATGTGTTTGATACTTACCGGGGCCATGTGTGGTAGATGGTGTATATGTGTTTGATACTTACCGGAGGCGTGTGTAGTAGATGGTGTATATGTGTTTGATACTTACCGGAGGCGTGTGTGGTAGATGGTGTATAGGTGTTTCATACTTACCGGAGGCGTGTGTGGTAGATGGTGTATATGTGTTTCATACTTACCGGAGGCGTGTGTGGTAGATGGTGTATATGTATTTGATACTTACCGGAGGCGTGTCTGGTAGATGGTGTATATGTGTTTGATACTTACCGGAGGCGTGTCTGGTAGATGGTGTATATGTGTTTGATACTTACGGGTGTCTGGTAGATGTTTGCCATATGTCTGTTTAATGCCGGAGGCTTGTCTGGTAGATGGTGTATATGTGTTTGATACTTACCGGAGGCGTGTCTGGTAGATGGTGTATATGTGTTTGATACTTACCGGAGGCGTGTCTGGTAGATGGTGTATATGTGTTTGATACTTACCGGATGCGTGTCTGGTAGATGGTGTATATGTGTTTGATACTTACCGGAGGCGTGTGTGGTAGATGGTGTATATGTGTTTGATACTTACCGGAGGCGTGTGTGGTAGATGGTGTATAGATGTTTCATACTTACCGGAGGCGTGTGTGGTAGATGGTGTATATGTGTTTCATACTTACCGGAGGCGTGTGTGGTAGATGGTGTATATGTATTTGATACTTACCGGAGGCGTGTCTGGTAGATGGTGTATATGTGTTTGATACTTACCGGGGCCATGTGTGGTAGATGGTGTATATGTGTTTGATACTTACCGGAGGCGTGTGTAGTAGATGGTGTATATGTGTTTGATACTTACCGGAGGCGTGTGTGGTAGATGGTGTATATGTGTTTGATACTTACCGGAGGCGTGTCTGGTAGATGGTGTATATGTGTTTGATACTTACCGGAGGCGTGTCTGGTAGATGGTGTATATGTGTTTGATACTTACCGGAGGCTTGTCTGGTAGATGGTGTATATGTGTTTGATACTTACCGGAGGCGTGTCTGGTAGATGGTGTATATGTGTTTGATACTTACCGGAGGCGTGTCTGGTAGATGGTGTATATGTGTTTGATACTTACCGGAGGCGTGTGTGGTAGATGGTGTATATGTGTTTGATACTTACCGGAGGTGTGTGTGGTAGATGGTGTATATGTGTTTGATACTTACCGGAGGCGTGTGTGGTAGATGGTGTATATGTGTTTGATACTTACCGGAGGCGTGTCTGGTAGATGGTGTATATGTGTTTGATACTTACCGGAGGCGTGTCTGGTAGATGGTGTATTGTATGTGTTTGATACTTACCGGAGGCGTGTGTGGTAGATGGTGTATATGTGTTTGATACTTACCGGAGGCGTGTCTGGTAGATGGTGTATTGTGTTTGATACTTACCGGAGGCGTGTGTGGTAGATGGTGTATATGTGTTTGATACTTACCGGAGGCGGGTCTGGTAGATGGTGTATATGTGTTTGATACTTACCGGAGGCGTGTCTGGTAGATGGTGTATATGTGTTTGATACTTACCGGAGGCGTGTCTGGTAGATGGTGTATATGTGTTTGATACTTACCAGAGGCATGTGTGGTAGATGGTGTATATGTGTTTGATACTTACCGGAGGCGTGTCTGATAGATGGTGTATATGTGTTTGATACTTACCGGAGGCGTGTGTGGTAGATGGTGTATATGTGTTTGATACTTACCGGAGGCGTGTGTGGTAGATGGTGTATATGTGTTTGATACTTACCGGAGGCGTGTGAGGTAGATGGTGTATATGTGTTTGATACTTACCGGAGGCGTGTGTGGTAGATGGTGTATATGTGTTTGATACTTACCGGAGGCGTGTGTGGTAGATGGTGTATATGTGTTTGATACTTACCGGGGCCGTGTGTGGTAGATGGTGTATATGTGTTTGATACTTACCGGAGGCGTGTGTGGTAGATGGTGTATATGTGTTTGATACTTACCGGAGGCGTGTGTGGTAGATGGTGTATATGTGTTTGATACTTACCGGAGGCGTGTCTGGTAGATGGTGTATATGTATTTGATACTTACCGGAGGCGTGTGTGGTAGATGGTGTATATGTGTTTGATACTTACCGGAGGCGTGTGTGGTAGATGGTGTATATGTGTTTGATACTTACCGGAGGCGTGTGTGGTAGATGGTGTATATGTGTTTGATACTTACCGGAGGCGTGTCTGGTAGATGGTGTGTATGTGTTTGATACTTACCGGAGGCATGTGTGGTAGATGGTGTATATCTGTTTGATACTTACCAGAGGCGTGTGTGGTAGATGGAGTATATGTGTTTGATACTTACCGGAGGCGTGTCTGGTAGATGGTGTATATGTGTTTGATACTTACCGGAGGCGTGTCTGGTAGATGGTGTATATGTGTTTGATACTTACCGGAGGCGTGTCTGGTAGATGGTCAGTGAGTGAGTGAATAGGGTTTAACGTCGCTTTCAACATTTTTTCAGCTATATCACGACGGGGAAGGGAAGGGAGGGGAGGGGGAGGGGAAGGGGAACCTACTTGTAACAGAGCAGATCTAATGCTGCCATGTTATAGTGCTGTCCCACTGAAATATCATGCTGTAGGCAGACATGACACCCCACTCAGTCACATTATACTGACACCGAGCGAACCAGTCCTTGTTCTATCCTCTTAATGCTGAAAGTAAGCGAGGAAGCAACAAGTTCCATTTTTCAAGTCTTAGGTATGACCCGGCCTGGGATCGAACCCAGAACCTACCGCTTACGAGGCCGACGCTCTAACCATTAGACCACCGCAGTGCGGTCCTGGTAGATGGTGTATATGTGTTTCATACTTACCGGAGGCGTGTGTGGTAGATGGTGTATATGTGTTTCATACTTACCGGAGGCGTGTGTGGTAGATGGTGTATATGTGTTTCATACTTACCGGAGGCGTGTGTGGTAGATGGTGTATATGTGTTTGATACTTACCGGAGGCGTGTGTGGTAGATGGTGTATATGTGTTTGATACTTACCGGAGGCGTGTGTGGTAGATGGTGTATATGTGTTTGATACTTACCGGAGGCGTGTCTGGTAGATGGTGTATATGTGTTTGATACTACCGGAGGCGTGTCTGGTAGATGGTGTATATGTGTTTGATACTTACCGGAGGCGTGTGTGGTAGATGGTGTATATGTGTTTGATACTTACCGGAGGCGTGTGTGGTAGATGGTGTATATGTGTTTGATACTTACCGGAGGCGTGTCTGGTAGATGGTGTATATGTGTTTGATACTTACCGGAGGCGTGTCTGGTAGATGGTGTACATGTGTTTGATACTTACCGGAGGCGTGTCTGGTAGATGCTGTATATGTGTTTGATACTTACCGGAGGCGTGTGTGGTAGATGGTGTATATGTGTTTGATACTTACCGGAGGCGTGTCTGGTAGATGGTGTAAATGTGTTTGATACTTACCGGAGGCGTGTCTGGTAGATGGTGTATATGTGTTTGATACTTACCGGAGGCATGTGTGGTAGATGGTGTATATGTGTTTCATACTTACCGGAGGCGTGTGTGGTAGATGGTGTAAATGTGTTTGATACTTACCGGAGGCGTGTCTGGTAGATGGTGTATAGGTGTTTGATACTTACCGGAGGCATGTGTGGTAGATGGTGTATATGTGTTTCATACTTACCGGAGGCGTGTGTGGTAGATGGTGTATATGTGTTTCATACTTACCGGAGGCGTGTGTGGAAGATGGTGTATATGTGTTTGATACTTACCGGAGGCGTGTCTGGTAGATGGTGTATATGTGTTTGATACTTACCGGAGGCGTGTATGGTAGATGGTGTATATGTGTTTGATACTTACCGGAGGCGTGTCTGATAGATGGTGTATATGTGTTTGATACTTACCGGAGGCGTGTCCGGGCGCAGATTTGGGTGCATGGGCGTGCCTGATAACTCACCGGAGGCCGCGGGTGGCAGATTGGGTGCACATGTGTCTGACACTTCAACGTGGGATAGCGCAGTGGCAGATTTCTGGGTGCATAGCGTGCTCATACCCACCGGAGGCACAGTGGCAGATGGCACATGCGTGTCTACACCCCACCGGATACGGTGGTAGATGGTGTATATGTGTTTGATACTTACCGGAGGCGTGTCTGGTAGATGGTGTATATGTGTTTGATACTTACCGGAGGCGTGTCTGGTAGATGGTGTATATGTGTTTGATACTTACCGGAGGCGTGTCTGGTAGATGGTCAGTGAGTGAGTGAATAGGGTTTAACGTCGCTTTCAACATTTTTTCAGCTATATCACGACGGGGAAGGGAAGGGAGGGGAGGGGGAGGGGAAGGGGAACCTACTTGTAACAGAGCAGATCTAATGCTGCCATGTTATAGTGCTGTCCCACTGAAATATCATGCTGTAGGCAGACATGACACCCCACTCAGTCACATTATACTGACACCGAGCGAACCAGTCCTTGTTCTATCCTCTTAATGCTGAAAGTAAGCGAGGAAGCAACAAGTTCCATTTTTCAAGTCTTAGGTATGACCCGGCCTGGGATCGAACCCAGAACCTACCGCTTACGAGGCCGACGCTCTAACCATTAGACCACCGCAGTGCGGTCCTGGTAGATGGTGTATATGTGTTTCATACTTACCGGAGGCGTGTGTGGTAGATGGTGTATATGTGTTTCATACTTACCGGAGGCGTGTGTGGTAGATGGTGTATATGTGTTTCATACTTACCGGAGGCGTGTGTGGTAGATGGTGTATATGTGTTTCATACTTACCGGAGGCATGTGTGGTAGATGGTGTATGTGTGTTTGATACTTACCGGAGGCGTGTCTGGTAGATGGTGTATATGTGTTTGATACTTACCGGAGGCGTGTCTGGTAGATGGTGTATATGTGTTTGATACTTACCGGAGGCGTGTGTGGTAGATGGTGTATATGTGTTTCATACTTACCGGAGGCGTGTGTGGTAGATGGTGTATATGTGTTTCATACTTACCGGAGACGTGTGTGGTAGATGGTGTATATGTGTTTCATACTTACCGGAGGCATGTGTGGTAGATGGTGTATATGTGTTTGATACTTACCGGAGGCGTGTCTGGTAGATGGTGTATATGTGTTTGATACTTACCGGAGGCGTGTCTGGTAGATGGTGTATATGTGTTTGATACTTACCGGAGGCGTGTGTGGTAGATGGTGTATATGTGTTTCGTACTTACCGGAGACGTGTCTGGTAGATGGTGTATATGTGTTTGATACTTACCGGAGGCGTGTGTGGTAGATGGTGTATATGTGTTTGATACTTACCGGAGGCGTGTGTGGTAGATGGTGTATATGTGTTTGATACTTACCGGAGGCGTGTGTGGTAGATGGTGTATATGTGTTTGATACTTACCGGAGGCGTGTGTGGTAGATGGTGTATATGTGTTTGATACTTACCGGAGGCGTGTCTGGTAGATGGTGTATATGTGTTTGATACTTACCGGAGGCGTGTCTGGTAGATGGTGTATATGTGTTTGATACTTACCGGAGGCGTGTCTGGTAGATGGTGTATATGTGTTTGATACTTACCGGAGGCGTGTCTGGTAGATGGTGTACATGTGTTTGATACTTACCGGAGGCGTGTCTGGTAGATGCTGTATATGTGTTTGATACTTACCGGAGGCGTGTGTGGTAGATGGTGTATATGTGTTTGATACTTACCGGAGGCGTGTCTGGTAGATGGTGTAAATGTGTTTGATACTTACCGGAGGCGTGTCTGGTAGATGGTGTATATGTGTTTGATACTTACCGGAGGCGTGTGTGGTAGATGGTGTATATGTGTTTGATACTTACCGGAGGCGTGTCTGGTAGATGGTGTATAGGTGTTTGATACTTACCGGAGGCATGTGTGGTAGATGGTGTATATGTGTTTCATACTTACCGGAGGCGTGTGTGGTAGATGGTGTATATGTGTTTCATACTTACCGGAGGCGTGTGTGGTAGATGGTGTATATGTGTTTGATACTTAACGGAGGCGTGTCTGGTAGATGGTGTATATGTGTTTGATACTTACCGGAGGCGTGTGTGGTAGATGGTGTATATGTGTTTGATACTTACCGGAGGCGTGTCTGATAGATGGTGTATATGTGTTTGATACTTACCGGAGGCGTGTCTGGTAGATGGTGTATATGTGTTTGATACTTACCGGAGGCGTGTCTGGTAGATGGTGTATATGTGTTTGATACTTACCGGAGGCGTGTGTGGTAGATGGTGTATATGTGTTTGATACTTACCGGAGGCGTGTCTGGTAGATGGTGTATATGTGTTTGATACTTACCGGAGGCGTGTCTGGTAGATGGTGTATATGTGTTTGATACTTACCGGAGGCGTGTCTGGTAGGTGTATATGTGTTTGATACTTACCGGAGGCGTGTCTGGTAGATGGGTGTATATGTGTTTGATACTTACCGGAGGCGTGTCTGGTAGATGGTGTATATGTGTGTCATACTTACCGGAGGCGTGTGTGGTAGATGGTGTATATGTGTTTGATACTTACCGGAGGCGTGTGTGGTAGATGGTGTATATGTGTTTGATACTTACCGGAGGCGTGTGTGGTAGATGGTGTACATGTGTTTGATACTTACCGGAGGCGTGTCTGGTAGATGGTGTATATGTGTTTGATACTTACCGGAGGCGTGTCTGGTAGATGGTGTATATGTGTTTGATACTTACCGGAGGCGTGTCTGGTAGATGGTGTATATGTGTTTGATACTTACCGGAGGCGTGTGTAGTAGATGGTGTATATGTGTTTGATACTTACCGGAGGCGTGTGTGGTAGATGGTGTATATGTGTTTGATACTTACCGGAGGCGTGTGTGGTAGATGGTGTATATGTGTTTGATACTTACCGGAGGCGTGTCTGGTAGATGGTGTATATGTGTTTGATACTTACCGGAGGCGTGTCTGGTAGATGGTGTATATGTGTTTGATACTTACCGGAGGCGTGTCTGGTAGATGGTGTATATGTGTTTGATACTTACCGGAGGCGTGTCTGGTAGATGGTGTATATGTGTTTGATACTTACCGGAGGCGTGTGTGGTAGATGGTGTATATGTGTTTGATACTTACCGGAGGCGTGTGTGGTAGATGGTGTACATGTGTTTGATACTTACCGGAGGCGTGTGTGGTAGATGGTGTATATGTGTTTGATACTTACCGGAGGCGTATCTGGTAGATGGTGTATATGTGTTTGATACTTACCGGAGGCGTGTGTGGTAGATGGTGTATATGTGTTTGATACTTACCGGAGGCGTGTGTGGTAGATGGTGTATATGTGTTTGATACTTACCGGAGGCGTGTCTGGTAGATGGTGTATATGTGTTTGATACTTACCGGAGGCGTGTCTGGTAGATGGTGTATATGTGTTTGATACTTACCGGAGGCATGTCTGGTAGATGGTGTACATGTGTTTGATACTTACCGGAGGCGTGTCTGGTAGATGCTGTATATGTGTTTGATACTTACCGGAGGCGTGTCTGCTAGATGGTGTATATGTGTTTGATACCGGGCGTGTGTAGTAGATGGTGTATATGTGTTTTCATACTTACCGGCACGGAGGCGTGTGGTAGATGGTGTACATGGTTTCATACCCACCGGAGGCATGTGTGGTAGATGGTGTATATGTGTTTGATACTTACCGGAGGCATGTCTGGTAGATGGTGTATATGTGTTTGATACTTACCGGAGGCGTGTCTGGTAGATGGTGTATATGTGTTTGATACTTACCAGAGGCGTGTCTGGTAGATGGTGTATGTGTTTGATACTTACCGGAGGCGTGTCTGGTAGATGGTGTATATGTGTTTGATACTTACCGGAGGCGTGTGTGGTAGATGGTGTATATGTGTTTGATACTTACCGGAGGCGTGTGTGGTAGATGGTGTATATGTGTTTGATACTTACCGGAGGCGTGTCTGGTAGATGGTGTATATGTGTTTGATACTTACCGGGGCCATGTGTGGTAGATGGTGTATATGTGTTTGATACTTACCGGAGGCGTGTGTAGTAGATGGTGTATATGTGTTTGATACTTACCGGAGGCGTGTGTGGTAGATGGTGTATATGTGTTTGATACTTACCGGAGGCGTGTCTGGTAGATGGTGTATATGTGTTTGATACTTACCGGAGGCGTGTCTGGTAGATGGTGTATATGTGTTTGATACTTACCGGAGGCGTGTGTAGTAGATGGTGTATATGTGTTTGATACTTACCGGAGGCGTGTGTGGTAGATGCTGTATATGTGTTTGATACTTACCGGAGGCGTGTCTGAGTAGATGGTGTATATGTGTTTCATACTTACCGGAGGCGTGTGTGGTAGATGGTGTATATGTGTTTGATACTTACCGGAGGCGTGTCTGGTAGATGGTGTATATGTGTTTGATACTTACCGGAGGCGTGTCTGGTAGATGGTGTACATGTGTTTGATACTTACCGGAGGCGTGTGTGGTAGATGGTGTATATGTGTTTGATACTTACCGGAGGCGTGTCTGATAGATGGTGTATATGTGTTTGATACTTATCGGAGGCGTGTCTGGTAGATGGTGTATATGTGTTTGATACTTACCGGAGGCATGTCTGGTAGATGGTGTATATGTGTTTGATACTTACCGGAGGCGTGTGTGGTAGATGGTGTATATGTGTTTGATACTTACTGGAGGCGTGTGTGGTAGATGGTGTATATGTGTTTGATACTACGGAGGAGCGTGTGTAGTGATCATTCATACTATGTGTTTGATACGGGCGTGTGTAAAATAGATGGTGGCACTTATATGTGTTTGATACTTACCGGGCGTGTGTGGTAGATGAGTGTATATGTGTTTGATGCCGGAGAGGCGTGTGTGGTGGAAGTGGTGTATATGTGTTTGATATACCGGGCGTGTCTGTGATAGGTGTATATGTGTTTGATACTTACCGGGGCCATGTGTGGTAGATGGTGTATATGTGTTTGATACTTACCGGAGGCGTGTGTGGTAGATGGTGTATATGTGTTTGATACTTACCGGAGGCGTGTGTGGTAGATGGTGTATATGTGTTTGATACTTACCGGAGGCGTGTCTGGTAGATGGTGTATATGTGTTTGATACTTACCGGAGGCGTGTCTGGTAGATGGTGTTTGATACTTACCGGAGGCGTGTCTGGTAGATGGTGTATATGTGTTTGATACTTACCGGAGGCGTGTGTGGTAGATGGTGTATATGTGTTTGATACTTACCGGAGGCGTGTGTGGTAGATGGTGTATATGTGTTTCATACTTACCGGAGGCATGTCTACGAGTAGATGGTCAGTGAGTGAGTGAATAGGGTTTAACGTCGCTTTCAACATTTTTTTCAGCTATATCACGACGGGGAAGGGAAGGGAGGGGAGGGGGAACCTACTTGTAACAGAGCAGATCTAATGCTGCCATTTTATAGTGCTGTCCCACTGAAATATCATGCCGTAGGCAGACATGACACCCCACTCCAGTCACATTATACTGACACCGAGCGAACCAGTCCTTGTTCTATCCTCTTAATGCTGAAAATAAGCGAGGAAGCAACAAGTTCCATTTTCCGTCTTAGGTGAGCCCAGGCTGGGATGAACCAGGCACCCTCACCGCTCTCACGAGGCAGAAGCATCCTGCTCATTAGACACCGCAGTGCGGTCCTGGTAGATGGTGTATATGTGTTTGATACTTACCGGAGGCGTGTGTGGTAGATGGTGTATATGTGTTTCATACTTACCGGAGGCGTGTGTGGTAGATGGTGTATATGTGTTTCATACTTACCGGAGACGTGTGTGGTAGATGGTGTATATGTGTTTCATACTTACCGGAGGCATGTGTGGTAGATGGTGTATATGTGTTTGATACTTACCGGAGGCGTGTCTGGTAGATGGTGTATATGTGTTTGATACTTACCGGAGGCGTGTCTGGTAGATGGTGTATGTGTTTGATACTTACCGGAGGCGTGTCTGGTAGATGGTGTATATGTGTTTGATACTTACCGGAGGCGTGTCTGGTAGATGGTGTATATGTGTTTGATACTTACCGGGGCCATGTGTGGTAGATGGTGTATATGTGTTTGATACTTACCGGAGGCGTGTGTGGTAGATGGTGTACATGTGTTTGATACTTACCGGAGGCGTGTCTGGTAGATGGTGTATATGTGTTTGATACTTACCGGAGGCGTGTCTGGTAGATGGTGTACATGTGTTTGATACTTACCGGAGGCGTGTCTGGTAGATGCTGTATATGTGTTTGATACTTACCGGAGGCGTGTGTGGTAGATGGTGTATATGTGTTTGATACTTACCGGAGGCGTGTCTGGTAGATGGTGTAAATGTGTTTGATACTTACCGGAGGCGTGTCTGGTAGATGGTGTATATGTGTTTGATACTTACCGGAGGCATGTGTGGTAGATGGTGTATATGTGTTTCATACTTACCGGAGGCGTGTGTGGTAGATGGTGTAAATGTGTTTGATGCTTACCGGAGGCGTGTCTGGTAGATGGTGTATAGGTGTTTGATACTTACCGGAGGCATGTGTGGTAGATGGTGTATATGTGTTTCATACTTACCGGAGGCGTGTGTGGTAGATGGTGTATATGTGTTTCATACTTACCGGAGGCGTGTGTGGAAGATGGTGTATATGTGTTTGATACTTACCGGAGGCGTGTCTGGTAGATGGTGTATATGTGTTTGATACTTACCGGAGGCGTGTATGGTAGATGGTGTATATGTGTTTGATACTTACCGGAGGCGTGTCTGATAGATGGTGTATATGTGTTTGATACTTACCGGAGGCGTGTCTGGTAGATGGTGTATATGTGTTTGATACTTACCGGAGGCGTGTGTGGTAGATGGTGTATATGTGTTTGATACTTACCGGAGGCGTGTGTGGTAGATGGTGTATATGTGTTTCATACTTACCGGAGGCATGTGTGGTAGATGGTGTATATGTGTTTCATACTTACCGGAGGCATGTGTGGTAGATGGTGTATATCTGTTTGATACTTACCAGAGGCGTGTGTGGTAGATGGTGTATATGTGTTTGATACTTACCGGAGGCGTGTCTGGTAGATGGTGTATATGTGTTTGATACTTACCGGAGGCGTGTCTGGTAGATGGTCAGTGAGTGAGTGAATAGGGTTTAACGTCGCTTTCAACATTTTTTCAGCTATATCACGACGGGGAAGGGAAGGGAAGGGAGGGGGAGGGGCAGGGGAACCTACTTGTAACAGAGCAGATCTAATGCTGCCATTTTATAGTGCTGTCCCACTGAAATATCATGCCGTAGGCAGACATGACACCCCACTCAGTCACATTATACTGACACCGAGCGAACCAGTCCTTGTTCTATCCTCTTAATGCTGAGCGTAAGCGAGGGAGCAACAAGTTCCATTTTCAAGTCTTAGGTATGACCCGGCCTGGGATCGAACCCAGCACCTACCGCTTACGAGGCCGACGCTCTAACCATTAGACCACCGCAGTGCGGTCTGGTAGATGAGTGTATATGTGTTTCATACTTACAGGGCGTGTGTGGTAGTGGTGTATATGTGTTTATACCGGAGAGCATTATTGTGTGTGGAAATGGTGTATATGTGTTTCATACCCCGGAGCGTGTGTAGTAGGCTGAGTATATATATAATGTTTCCTTACGAGCATGTGCTAGTAGATGGTGTATATGTGTTTGATACCCCACCGGAGAGCGTGTCCTGGTAGATGGTGTATATGTGTTTGATACTTACCGGAGCGTGTCTAGTAGATGGTGTATATGTGTTTGTGCACTTACGGAGAGGCGTGTCATTAGATGAATTGTATATGTGTTTGATACTTACCGGAGGCGTGTCTGGTAGATGGTGTATATGTGTTTGATACTCACCGGAGGCGTGTCTGGTAGATGGTGTATATGTGTTTGATACTTACCGGAGGCGTGTCTGGTAGATGGTGTATATGTGTTTGATACTTACCGGAGGCGTGTCTGGTAGATGGTGTACATGTGTTTGATACTTACCGGAGTCGTGTCTGGTAGATGCTGTATATGTGTTTGATACTTACCGGAGGCGTGTGTGGTAGATGGTGTATATGTGTTTGATACTTACCGGAGGCGTGTCTGGTAGATGGTGTAAATGTGTTTGATACTTACCGGAGGCGTGTCTGGTAGATGGTGTATATGTGTTTGATACTTACCGGAGGCATGTGTGGTAGATGGTGTATATGTGTTTCATACTTACCGGAGGCGTGTCTGGTAGATGGTGTATATGTGTTTGATACTTACCGGAGGCGTGTCTGGTAGATGGTGTATATGTGTTTGATACTTACCGGAGGCGTGTCTGGTAGATGGTGTATATGTGTTTGATACTTACCGGAGGCGTGTGTGGTAGATGGTGTATATGTGTTTGATACTTACCGGAGGCGTGTGTGGTAGATGGTGTATATGTGTTTGATACTTACCGGAGGCGTGTCTGGTAGATGGTGTACATGTGTTTGATACTTACCGGAGGCGTGTCTGGTAGATGGTGTATATGTGTTTGATACTTACCGGAGGCGTGTCTGGTAGATGGTGTATATGTGTTTGATACTTACCGGAGGCGTGTCTGGTAGATGGTGTATATGTGTTTGATACTTACCGGAGGCGTGTGTGGTAGATGGTGTATATGTGTTTGATACTTACCGGAGGCGTGTGTGGTAGATGGTGTATATGTGTTTGATACTTACCGGAGGCGTGTGTGGTAGATGGTGTATATGTGTTTCATACTTACCGGAGGCGTGTCTGGTAGATGGTGTACATGTGTTTGATACTTACCGGAGGCGTGTCTGGTAGATGGTGTATATGTGTTTGATACTTACCGGAGGCGTGTCTGGTAGATGGTGTATATGTGTTTGATACTTACCGGAGGCGTGTCTGGTAGATGGTCAGTGAGTGAGTGAATAGGGTTTAACGTCGCTTTCAACATTTTTTCAGCTATATCACGACGGGGAAGGGAAGGGAGGGGAGGGGGAGGGGAAGGGGAACCTACTTGTAACAGAGCAGATCTAATGCTGCCATGTTATAGTGCTGTCCCACTGAAATATCATGCTGTAGGCAGACATGACACCCCACTCAGTCACATTATACTGACACCGAGCGAACCAGTCCTTGTTCTATCCTCTTAATGCTGGGCGTAAGCGAGGGAGCAACAAGTTCCATTTTTCAAGTCTTAGGTATGACCCGGCCTGGGATCGAACCCAGAACCTACCGCTTACGAGGCCGACGCTCTAACCATTAGACCACCGCAGTGCGGTCCTGGTAGATGGTGTATATGTGTTTCATACTTACCGGAGGCGTGTGTGGTAGATGGTGTATATGTGTTTCATACTTACCGGAGGCGTGTGTGGTAGATGGCATATGTGCCCACACCTAACGATAAAGGCCGCAGGTGTGGCAGATTTGGTGCATATGGTGTTCACACTTCACCGGATACGTGTGGCAGATTGGCATGTGTGGCTCTGATACCCCAACGGAGGCGCTGGTCTGGCAGATTTGGTGCATACGTGCCTGACACTTACCGGAGGCGTGTGTGGTAGATGGTGTATATGTGTTTGATACTTACCGGAGGCGTGTCTGGTAGATGGTGTATATGTGTTTGATACTTACCGGAGGCGTGTCTGGTAGATGGTGTATATGTGTTTGATACTTACCGGAGGCGTGTCTGGTAGATGGTGTATATGTGTTGATACTTACCGGAGGCGTGTGTGGTAGATGGTGTATATGTGTTTGATACTTACCGGAGGCGTGTGTGGTAGATGGTGTATATGTGTTTGATACTTACCGGAGGCGTGTGTGGTAGATGGTGTATATGTGTTTCATACTTACCGGAGGCGTGTGTGGTAGATGGTGTATATGTATTTGATACTTACCGGAGGCGTGTCTGGTAGATGGTGTATATGTGTTTGATACTTACCGGGGCCATGTGTGGTAGATGGTGTATATGTGTTTGATACTTACCGGAGGCGTGTGTAGTAGATGGTGTATATGTGTTTGATGCTTACCGGAGGCGTGTGTGGTAGATGGTGTATATGTGTTTGATACTTACCGGAGGCGTGTCTGGTAGATGGTGTATATGTGTTTGATACTTACCGGAGGCTTGTCTGGTAGATGGTGTATATGTGTTTGATACTTACCGGAGGCGTGTCTGGTAGATGGTGTATGTGTTTGATACTTACCGGAGGCGTGTCTGGTAGATAGTGTATATGTGTTTGATACTTACCGGAGGCGTGTGTGGTAGATGGTGTATATGTGTTTGATACTTACCGGAGGCGTGTGTGGTAGATGGTGTATATGTGTTTGATACTTACCGGAGGCGTGTGTGGTAGATGGTGTATATGTGTTTGATACTTACCGGAGGCGTGTCTAGTAGATGGTGTATATGTGTTTGATACTTACCGGAGGCGTGTCTGGTAGATGGTGTATATGTGTTTGATACTTACCGGAGGCGTGTCTGGTAGATGGTGTATATGTGTTTGATACTTACCAGAGGCATGTGTGGTAGATGGTGTATATGTGTTTGATACTTACCGGAGGCCTGTGTGGTAGATGGTGTATATGTGTTTCATACTTACCGGAGGCGTGTGTGGTAGATGGTGTATATGTGTTTCATACTTACCGGAGGCGTGTGTGGTAGATGGTGTATATGTGTTTGATACTTACCGGAGGCGTGTCTGGTAGATGGTGTATATGTGTTTGATACTTACCGGAGGCGTGTCTGGTAGATGGTGTATATATGTTTGATACTTACCGGAGGCGTGTCTGGTAGATGGTGTATATGTGTTTGATACTTACCGGAGGCGTGTCTGGTAGATGGTGTATATGTGTTTGATACTTACCGGAGGCGTGTCTGGTAGATTGTGTATATGTGTTTGATACCGGAGAAGAGTGTCTGGTAGAAGGTGTATATGTGTTTATTACCCCGGAGAACGTGTCTGGTAGATGGTGTATATGTGTTTGATACCGGGCGTGTGTAGTAGATGGTGTACCTATGTGTTTCGTACTTTACCACAGAACGTGTCCTGGTAAATGAGTATATGTGTTTTGTGCACGAGCGTGTGTGGTAGATAGTGTACATGTGTTTGATACTTACCGGAAGCGTGTGTGGTAGGGTAGTGTATAGGTGTTTCACTTGCCCACGGGCGTGTGTAGTAAATGGTGTATATGTGTTTCATACTTACCGGAAGAACGCGTGTGGAAATGGTGTATATGTATTTATTTTACAAGGAGAGCGTGTCTGGTAGATGTGAATTGTATATGTGTTTGATACTTACCGGGGCCATGTGGCGGCGGAAGTGGTGTATATGTGTTTGATACTTAGGGGCGTGTGTGGTAGATGGTGTATATGTGTTTGATACTTACCGGAGGCGTGTGTGGTAGATGGTGTATATGTGTTTGATACTTACCGGAGGCGTGTCTGGTAGATGGTGTATATGTGTTTGATACTTACCGGAGGCGTGTCTGGTAGATGGTGTATATGTGTTTGATACTTACCGGAGGCGTGTCTGGTAGATGGTGTATACGTGTTTCATACTTGCCGGAGGCGTGTCTGGTAGATGGTGTATATGTGTTTGATACTTACCGGAGGCGTGTCTGGTAGATGGTGTATGTGTTTGATACTTACCGGAGGCGTGTCTGGTAGATGGTGTATATGTGTTTGATACTTACCGGAGGCGTGTCTGGTAGATGGTGTATATGTGTTTGATACTTACCGGAGGCGTGTCTGGTAGATGGTGTATATGTGTTTGATACTTACCGGTGGCGTGTCTGGTAGATGGTGTATATGTGTTTGATACTTACCGGAGGCGTGTCTGGTAGATGGTGTATATGTGTTTGATACTTACCGGAGGCATGTCTGGTAGATGGTGTATATGTGTTTGATACTTACCGGAGGCGTGTCTGGTAGATGGTGTATATGTGTTTGATACTTACCGGAGGCGTGTGTGGTAGATGGTGTATATGTGTTTGATACTTACCGGAGGCGTGTGTGGTAGATGGTGTATAGGTGTTTCATACTTACCGGAGGCGTGTGTGGTAGATGGTGTATATGTGTTTCATACTTACCGGAGGCGTGTGTGGTAGATGGTGTATATGTATTTGATACTTACCGGAGGCGTGTCTGGTAGATGGTGTATATGTGTTTGATACTTACCGGGGCCATGTGTGGTAGATGGTGTATATGTGTTTGATACTTACCGGAGGCGTGTGTGGTAGATGGTGTATATGTGTTTGATACTTACCGGAGGCGTGTGTGGTAGATGGTGTATATGTGTTTGATACTTACCGGAGGCGTGTCTGGTAGATGGTGTATATGTGTTTCATACTTACCGGAGGCGTGTGTGGTAGATGGTGTATATGTGTTTCATACTTACCGGAGGCGTGTGTGGTAGATAGTGTATATGTGTTTGATACTTACCGGAGGCGTGTGTGGTAGATGGTGTATATGTGTTTGATACTTACCGGAGGCGTGTGTGGTAGATGGTGTATATGTGTTTGATACTTACCGGAGGCGTGTGTGGTAGATGGTGTATATGTGTTTGATACACCGGGCGTGTCTGGTAGATAGTGTATATGTGTTTCATACTTACGGGCGTGTCTGTGGAGATGGTATACTACTCTATGTGTTTATTACGGGCGTGTGTGGAAATGGTATATGTGTTTGATACTTACCGGAGGCGTGTGTGGTAGATGGTGTATATGTGTTTGATACTCACCGGAGGCGTGTCTGGTAGATGGTGTATATGTGTTTGATACTTACCGGAGGCGTGTCTGGTAGATGGTGTATATGTGTTTGATACTTACCGGAGGCGTGTCTGGTAGATGGTGTATATGTGTTTGATACTTACCGGAAGCGTGTGTGGTAGATGGTGTATATGTGTTTGATACTTACCGGAGGCGTGTCTGGTAGATGGTGTATATGTGTTTGATACTTACCGGAGGCGTGTCTGGTAGATGGTGTATATGTGTTTGATACTTACCGGAGGCATGTCTGGTAGATGGTGTATATGTGTTTGATACTTACCGGAGGCGTGTGTGGTAGATGGTGTATATGTGTTTCATACTTACCGGCGTGTGTGGTAGATGGTGTATATGCGTTTCATACCGGAGCGTGTGTAGTGACCCAGGTAAATTGTATATGTGTTTGATACTTACCGGAGGCGTGTCTGGTAGATGGTGTATATGTGTTTGATACTTACCGGGGCCATGTGTGGTAGATGGTGTATATGTGTTTGATACTTACCGGAGGCGTGTGTAGTAGATGGTGTATATGTGTTTGATACTTACCGGAGGCGTGTGTGGTAGATGGTGTATATGTGTTTGATACTTACCGGAGGCGTGTCTGGTAGATGGTGTATATGTGTTTGATACTTACCGGAGGCGTGTCTGGTAGATGGTGTATATGTGTTTGATACTTACCGGAGGCGTGTCTGGTAGATGGTGTATATGTGTTTGATACTTACCGGAGGCGTGTGTGGTAGATGGTGTATATGTGTTTGATACTTACCGGAGGCGTGGCTGGTAGATGGTGTATATGTGTTTGATACTTACCGGAGGCGTGTGTGGTAGATGGTGTATATGTGTTTGATACTTACCGGAGGCGTGTGTGGTAGATGGTGTATATGTGTTTGATACTTACCGGAGCGTGTCTGGTAGATGGTGTATATGTGTTTGATACTTACCGGAGGCGTGTCTGGTAGATGGTGTATATGTGTTTGTATATGTGTTTTACATAGGCGTGTGTGAGGCGTGTGTGGTAGATGGTGTATATGTGTTTGATACTTACCGGAGGCGTGTGTGGTAGATGGTGTATATGTGTTTGATACTTACCGGAGGCGTGTCTGGTAGATGGTGTATATGTGTTTGATACTTACCGGAGGCGTGTCTGGTAGATGGTGTATATGTGTTTGATACTTACCGGAGGCGTGTCTGGTAGATGGTGTATATGTGTTTGATACTTACCGGAGGCGTGTCTGGTAGATGGTGTATATGTGTTTGATACTTACCGGAGGCGTGTGTGGTAGATGGTGTATATGTGTTTGATACTTACCGGAGGCGTGTGTGGTAGATGGTGTATATGTGTTTGATACTTACCGGAGGCGTGTGTGGTAGATGGTGTATATGTGTTTCATACTTACCGGAGGCATGTGTGGTAGATGGTGTATATGTGTTTGATACTTACCGGAGGCGTGTCTGGTAGATGGTGTATATGTGTTTGATACTTACCGGAGGCGTGTCTGGTAGATGGAGGGTCAAATGTTTCGCAGCCTATCCGGCAACATAAAGCGAGTTCGAGATCACGTCGACTTCTCCGTGGTCCTCGAACAGTACGCTGGCGTAGCCGTAGCCCTTTAACATCACGTGGCCGTAGCCCCTCGGCATCACCTTTTATACGTAGTAGCAGCCGTTCACTTCCGAAAACATTAGTTTTTTCCGGCGATGCCAAAGGTTGGTCGCCGTTTAAAATTAAATTTGAATTAGAAGCTCAAGATCGGAAGTGGAGCAAGGCCAAATCTCTAAAGCGTTTGACTGAGTGCATGCATGGCAAGGCCATCGAGTATTACTCTTTCTTACCGAAAGCAGTTTGTAATTCTTTCGCTGAGCTGTTTGAAGCCTTAGACAAACGGTATGGCGATCTCGAGCCTCCTCAAGCAATCCGACATCGGTTGCAGTTGGAGGAGCGGGGGGCCGATGACACTTTGGCTGATTTTGCTTATAGGTGTGTTGAGTTAGCTGTGAAGGGTTATCCGGGGGCTCCACGTGAGTTAGTCGAATCGATAGCTGTGGAACAATTTTTCAAAGGTTGTCATGAACCACAGGCTATAGTTTTGTTTGCTATGGAGAAAGACCCCAGAACTATTCAGGATGCGTTGACATGTGTCAACGCCTCACTGTATAATCATCAAGCTTTGAATGTAGCAGAGGTCCGTCTAGTTTCCACAGAACTCGAGCCTGTGGGAGGGGATTTTTTACGGGAGGGTCGGGGTGAGTCTCCATTGAGACTTGTTACTCCTCCCAAGCTACCGGTAGCCTGTGAAGCCCCTATTAACAGAGTTACCTGTTACTCTTGTGGGAAAAACGGGCATAAGAGCTTCCGATGTCCCCAAATACGATGCCATCTTTGTCGCCAATTAGGGCACATAAGTCGAAGTTGCCCCATTCGCACTAATCTGGACGGGTTGGTTACCACAGGAGGACCTGCCTCGTCGGATGGTGCCGGGTCGACTGCTGCCGTTAGAGGCATTACCGTGTCTGGGGCTCGGGAGGGGGCAATGGTAGTTCCGGTCAGGGTCGGGTCCCTTCCAGTGAGTGCGATAGTGGATACTGCTTCTCAGGTAACAGTGATGAGTCCGGAATTATTTGGAACGTTAGGGCTTATGGGACTGTCATCCACTCCCATTAAGCTAACTGGTGCATTTCAGGGTACGGCCAGTATGGGAATGTTGGTTCGACAGGTTCCCCTTTCCATTGCAGGGTTTAACTGTTTTGGAGACATGGTTGTAGCCCCGGTGGTTCAGGATTTGTTACTGGGCTCGGACTTTCTGTCCGCTTATGGCTGTGTCGTTGACTTTAGGAAGAAGGCCCTGGTTATTGGGAACATGGGGGTTCCTGCAGTAAAATGTTGATGCATGATGACCGGTTTGGACAATGCTTCAGTTTAGTTCTCTTTTAGCATTGGTAATGTTAGGGGGCAATGCAGATTGGCAGTGGGCAATGGCATGTGGCGCCATCTAGCACACTCTTTTGAGTTGATTTTGATGTTGGTGATGTCTTTGTATTTTGATATAGGTGATGTGACATTTTGGTTTGATGTTGTGTAGGTTGTTTTTTGGTTGTTGGGGGAAAGATAAAAAAAAATGATAAAATGTCTGACAAGAAATCTGTGATATGTGTGGATGTTGGATAATGATGTGCTGTGTTGGATAATGGTGTGTTGGTTGATTTGTGATGTGTGGACCTATATTTTAGAATGATTATTTTTGGTAGATTGAGTGTTCTGCAGAGTGGTGTGTGTACCTATTTTCGAACGGTGTGTTGGGAGGACATGTGATATGTGTTGGAAAAAGGTGCAATGTGTGTTGCAGTGGAGATATGTTCAACTTTTAGGGGGTTAGGAGAATGGTTTGAGTGAAAGTGTAGTGGAAGGGGTTTGTTGAATGGCGGGTTGGGTAATTTATCTGTGGGTTAACAACCCTCACGGTTGGCCACATCATTCGGCATTGGTTAAATGGAAGTTACTTGGATGCTAAATGAGTTTTTGCCGAGGTGTGTGCGAATTGTGATGGATGATTTAACAAGGGGAGAGAATGACGGGGCAATCCATGTTGGAGACACAGGGCCAAAGGAGTTTGTGGCCACAACTCTGCTTGTGTCTTCTCTATGGAAGCCCCAGTGAGTTATGCACCGGTGTTTGTCATCCCGGTTTAAATTTATTGAATCAGGGTCTGAAATAAAAGTCAGACATCGGACAAGCCTTGACCTTGTTTGGTTGAATGCTCACTGTGGAGCATTATGTCTGATCAAATTCGGGGATCATTTTGGATATGTTTATTCAGACCCTGGCTAATTGATCATTGGCAATGCGGTAACATCAGCAACGCAGTGCACTTCTGTTCAATGGATTCCGATATTCCTTTTGGTCCTGCTGAGTTGACGTGTTAGCGGCACCTTGTGCACGGGTGTTTCACATGCGTTGATTCTTCATGTGTGTGTCTCTGTTGATGCATACAGAGGATACTGGTTTCCTGAAGCCTTGAGCTATATGAGTAGTCCCACAATGTATGGAGGACTGACAGGCAGTTACTGTTGTTTTAGTCAGACTATGTTCGTTAGCCAGTCACTCAACTATTGAGAGACTGAGTGTCTTGCAGTTATTATTGCCCAAGTCAGACTATTCTTGATGGGATATCTGATATAGCCAGTCCCTCTAGTTAGGGAAGTCTGGCAGTTATTCCTTGATCAGCCTGATTATACATGTAGCCAGTCTTTCAATTTAATAGGGACTGATAGGTTTTCAAACTGAGCAAGCTCTCATTGAGTGCTGACAGTCTAAAAGTTATTGTCGTTAGTCAAAACTTGATAGACTGTCTGATATAGTCAGTTAGTCAAAACTTTATAGACTGTCTGATTAGTCAGTCCCTCAATGTAGGAGAGTCTGGCAAGTATTTCCTTAGTCAGTCTGTTTCTTGACAGGCTGTATAGTGTAGCCAGCCTCTCAGTTTAAGAGGGGCTGACATTATAAAATTGAGTGAGCCCTTAATTTATGAGGGGAAGGGGAGGTTGGGGGAAAAGGTAGATTCCATAGTGAGTCGGACTGGTACTTAAAGTGGGCCAGTTCGCTCCAGCTCCTTTGGGTCTTCTTTGGGAAATTAGAGGTCTGTTGAAAAATCGACCTGAGGGTTGGGGTTAGAGATCAGCTTCCATGATCTGGGGTTGGGTATTTTATTGTCGGACTAATATTAGGTAGCTTGTTATTAGGTAATGTCCGGTTTTTAGCCCAGTTCAAAGTAGGGGAAGCTTTAGGTACAGTTCCGTACTTTTATGGTATGTTTTTTATCCTTGCGAATACTTTGCTGGAGTTTTAGACTGCAGTCGCTGGTACGCCCTTCCTTAAAAAAAAAGAAAAGGGGGAAGAGTGTAGTAAGAATAGGTTTTCTCACTTGCCAGAATTAGACCATTAACGAATAGTGTCAGGGGAGTGCTTTATTATAGAGTTATCTCCCCTTGGTAGAAGGCGCTGATTGTCCATTAGCCAATCAGAGTAACTCGCGGGCTTGGCAAGAGAAGCCAGAGAACGACTTGACCTGGACTGCAACAGACGTGACACGACTTCTCTCAGGGGTTATAACCGGCAGGTAAGGCTGTCTTCTATACTGGCTAATATCTAGGTAGCAGAAGTTACTACATGTGTTTGATACTTACCGGAGGCATGTCTGGTAGATGGTGTATATGTGTTTGATACTTACCGGAGGCGTGTGTGGTAGATGGTGTATATGTGTTTGATACTTAACGGAGGCGTGTGTGGTAGATGGTGTACATGTGTTTCATACTTACCGGAGGCGTGTCTGGTAGATGGTGTATATGTGTTTGATACTTACCGGAGGCGTGTCTGGTAGATGGTGTATATGTGTTTGATACTTACCGGAGGCGTGTGTGGTAGATGGTGTATATGTGTTTCATACTTACCGGAGGCGTGTGTGGTAGATGGTGTATATGTGTTTGATACTTACCGGAGGCGTGTCTGGTAGATGGTGTATATGTGTTTCATACTTACCGGAGGCGTGTGTGGTAGATGGTGTATATGTGTTTGATACTTACCGGAGGCGTGTCTGGTAGATGGTGTATATGTGTTTGATACTCACCGGAGGCGTGTCTGGTAGATGGTGTATATGTGTTTGATACTTACCGGAGGCGTGTCTGGTAGATGGTGTATATGTGTTTGATACTTACCGGAGGCGTGTGTGGTAGATGGTGTATATGTGTTTCATACTTACCGGAGGCGTGTCACGGTAGATGGTGTATATGTGTTTGATGCCACCGGAGCGTGTCTGGTAGATGGTGTATGTGTTTGATACTTACCGGGCGTGTGTGGTAGATGGTGTATATGTGTTTGATACTTACCGGAGGCGTGTGGCTGAGCGATGAATTTGTATATGTGTTTGATACTTACGGGCGTGTGTGGTAGATGGTGTATATGTGTTTGATACTTACCGGAGCGTGTCTGGTAGATGGTGTATATGTGTTGATACTTACCGGAGCGTGTCTGGTAGGTAGGTATATGTGTTTGATACTTACCTGGAGGCGTGTGTGGTAGATGGTGTATATGTGTTTGATACTTACCGGAGGCGTGTGTGGTAGATGGTGTATATGTGTTTGATACTTACCGGAGGCGTGTCTGGTAGATGGTGTATATGTGTTTGATACTTACCGGAGGCGTGTGTGGTAGATGGTGTGTATGTGTTTGATACTTACCGGAGGCGTGTCTGGTAGATGGTGTATAGGTGTTTGATACTTACCGGAGGCATGTGTGGTAGATGGTGTATATGTGTTTCATACTTACCGGAGGCGTGTGTGGTAGATGGTGTATATGTGTTTCATACTTACCGGAGGCGTGTGTGGTAGATGGTGTATATGTGTTTGATACTTACCGGAGGCGTGTCTGATAGATGGTGTATATGTGTTTGATACTTACCGGAGGCGTGTGTGGTAGATGGTGTATATGTGTTTGATACTTACCGGAGGCGTGTCTGGTAGATGGTGTATATGTGTTTGATACTTACCGGAGGCCGTGTGTCTGGTAGATGGTGTATATGTGTTTGATACTTACCGGAGGCGTGTGTGGTAGATGGTGTATATGTGTTTGATACTTACCGGAGGCGTGTGTGGTAGATGGTGTATATGTGTTTGATACTTACCGGAGGCGTGTCTGGTAGATGGTGTATATGTGTTTGATACTTATCGGAGGCGTGTCTGGTAGATGGTGTATATGTGTTTGATACTTACTGGAGGCGTGTCTGGTAGATGGTGTATATGTGTTTGAGGCGTGTGTGGTAGATGGTGTATATGTGTTTGATACTTACCGGAGGTGTGTCTGGTAGATGGTGTACATGTGTTTGATACTTACCGGAGGCGTGTCTGGTAGATGGTGTATATGTGTTTGATACTTACCGGAGGCGTATCTGGCAGATGGTGTATATGTGTTTGATACTTACCGGAGGCGTGTGTGGTAGATGGTGTATATGTGTTTGATACTTACCGGAGGCGTGCGTGGTAGATGGTGTATATGTGTTTGATACTTACCGGAGGCGTGTCTGGTAGATGGTGTATATGTGTTTGATACTTACCGGAGGCGTGTCTGGTAGATGGTGTATATGTGTTTGATACTTACCGGAGGCGTGTCTGGTAGATGGTGTACATGTGTTTGATACTTACCGGAGGCGTGTCTGGTAGATGCTGTATATGTGTTTGATACTTACCGGAGGCGTGTCTGGTAGATGGTGTATATGTGTTTGATACTTACCGGAGGCGTGTCTGGTAGATGGTGTATATGTGTTTGATACTTACCGGAGGCGTGTCTGGTAGATGGTGTATATGTGTTTGATACTTACCGGAGGCGTGTCTGGTAGATGGTGTATATGTGTTTGATACTTACCGGAGGCGTGTCTGGTAGATGGTGTATATGTGTTTGATACTTACCGGAGGCGTGTCTGGTAGATGGTGTATATGTGTTTGATACTTACCGGAGGCGTGTGTGGTAGATGGTGTATATGTGTTTGATACTTACCGGAGGCGTGTGTGGTAGATGGTGTACATGTGTTTGATACTTACCGGAGGCGTGTCTGGTAGATGGTGTATATGTGTTTGATACTTACCGGAGGCGTATCTGGTAGATGGTGTATATGTGTTTGATACTTATATGTGTTTGATACTTACCGGAGGCGTGTGTGGTAGATGGTGTATATGTGTTTGATACTTACCGGAGGCGTGTGTGGTAGATGGTGTATATGTGTTTGATACTTACCGGAGGTGTGTCTGGTAGATGGTGTATATGTGTTTGATACTTACCGGAGGCGTGTGTGGTAGATGGTGTATATGTGTTTGATACTTACCGGAGGCGGGTCTGGTAGATGGTGAGTGAGTGAGTGAATAGGGTTTAACGTCGCTTTCAACATTTTTTCAGCTATATCACAACGGGGAAGGGAAGGGAGGGGAGGGGGAGGGGAAGGGGAACCTACTTGTAACAGAGCAGATCTAATGCTGCCATTTTATAGTGCTGTCCCACTGAAATATCATGCTGTAGGCAGACATGACACCCCACTCAGTCACATAATACTGACACCGAGCGAACCAGTCCTTGTTCTATCCTCTTAATGCTGAACGTAAGCGAGGAAGCAACAAGTTCCATTTTTCAAGTCTTAGGTATGACCCGGCCTGGGATCGAACCCAGAACCTACCGCTTACGAGGCCGACGCTCTAACCATTAGACCACCGCAGTGCGGTCCTGGTAGATGGTGTATATGTGTTTCATACTTACCGGAGGCGTGTGTGGTAGATGGTGTACATGTGTTTCATACTTACCGGAGGCGTGTGTGGTAGATGGTGTATATGTGTTTGGTACTTACCGGAGGCGTGTCTGGTAGATGGTGTATATGTGTTTGGTACTTACCGGAGGCGTGTGTGGTAGATGGTGTATATGTGTTTGATACTTACCGGAGGCGTGTCTGATAGATGGTGTATATGTGTTTGATACTTACCGGAGGCGTGTCTGGTAGATGGTGTATACATGTATGTGTTTCATACTTACCGGAGGCGTGTGTGGTAGATGGTGTATATGTGTTTCATACTTACCGGAGGCGTGTGTGGTAGATGGTGTATATGTGTTTCATACTTACCGGAGGCGTGTGTGGTAGATGGTGTATATCTGTTTCATACTTACCGGAGGCGTGTGTGGTAGATGGTGTATATGTGTTTGATACTTACCGGAGGCGTGTCTGGTAGATGGTGTATATGTGTTTGATACTTACCGGAGGCGTGTCTGGTAGATGGTGAGTGAGTGAGTGAATAGGGTTTAACGTCGCTTTCAACATTTTTTCAGCTATATCACGACGGGGAAGGGAAGGGAGGGGAGGGGGAGGGGAAGGGGAACCTACTTGTAACAGAGCAGATCTAATGCTGCCATTTTATAGTGGTGTCCCACTGAAATATCATGCTGTAGGCAGACATGACACCCCACTCAGTCACATTATACTGACACCGAGCGAACCAGTCCTTGTTCTATCCTCTTAATGCTGAACGTAAGCGAGGAAGCAACAAGTTCCATTTTTCAAGTCTTAGGTATGACCCGGCCTGGGATCGAACCCAGAACCTACCGCTTACGAGGCCGACGCTCTAACCATTAGACCACCGCAGTGCGGTCCTGGTAGATGGTGTATATGTGTTTCATACTTACCGGAGGCGTGTGTGGTAGATGGTGTATATGTGTTTCATACTTACCGGAGGCGTGTGTGGTAGATGGTGTATATGTGTTTGATACTTACCGGAGGCGTGTCTGGTAGATGGTGTATATGTGTTTGATACTTACCGGAGGCGTGTGTGGTAGATGGTGTATATGTGTTGGATACTTACCGGAGGCGTGTCTGATAGATGGTGTATATGTGTTTGATACTTATCGGAGGCGTGTCTGGTAGATGGTGTATATGTGTTTGATACTTACCGGAGGCATGTCTGGTAGATGGTGTATATGTGTTTGATACTTACCGGAGGCGTGTGTGGTAGATGGTGTATATGTGTTTGATACTTACTGGAGGCGTGTGTGGTAGATGGTGTATATGTGTTTGATATTTACCGGAGGCGTGTCTGGTAGATGGTGTATATGTGTTTGATACTTACCGGAGGCGTGTCTGGTAGATGGTGTATATGTGTTTGATACTTACCAGAGGCATGTGTGGTAGATGGTGTATATGTGTTTGATACTTACCGGAGGCCTGTGTGGTAGATGGTGTATATGTGTTTGATACTTACCGGAGGCGTGTGTGGTAGATGGTGTATATGTGTTTGATACTTACCGGAGGCGTGTGTGGTAGATGGTGTATATGTGTTTGATACTTACCGGAGGCGTGTGTGGTAGATGGTGTATATGTGTTTGATACTTACCGGAGGCGTGTGTGGTAGATGGTGTATATGTGTTTGATACTTACCGGAGGCGTGTCTGGTAGATGGTGTATAGGTGTTTGATACTTACCGGAGGCATGTGTGGTAGATGGTGTATATGTGTTTCATACTTACCGGAGGCGTGTGTGGTAGATGGTGTATATGTGTTTCATACTTAGGGAGCGTGTCAAAAGTTTTGACGCGAACGCGTTCATTTTTGAACAGGGGGTCGTTCATTTCCGCATGCGTCAGGCCGTTCATTTTACACAGCAGCGTCAGAAAATGAACAGTGTAACGTTCATTATTGAACGTTCATTTTTGAACGTTCATTTTTTTAATGCACTCTGACGTTCATTTTCGCACGTTCGTTTTCGCATGTTCATTTTCTCACGTGCGCAAACGGCTGGCGTTTGACTCGAGCAGAAATGAACAACATACAGAGAGCTGCCATCCCGATATCAAAAAACGCGCCGGATCAAATCTACTTTCTCATCGCGCGTCATTCCCGTGTTTTAGATTTTATTGTCTTTTGCTCCATGTCTTTTGCTTCGTGTGTGTATATATTCAATGCATTCCGTAATCATTACATTGGTCAATACATTGGTCTATGACAAATATCCATCTTCTTTAAAGAAATATGTTGATTTGTTGGTGTTCGAACTGCGTCATTTTGTTTTATTTACAAATGAAGGGGCCCTCACAGGTTGCATAATGACGGGCGCCACATGCGTGATGAAGTCTCCACGTGAATCAATCGGTCCATATATCTTTTTTAAAGAAATAGCTTGATGTGTTGGCAATCAGAACTGTTTATTCAAGGTTTATTTTTTTTATCATGGAATTAAAACTTTGAACTCCATGGTTTTATTGACAAATAGGAGACCTCACATGGCGGCCTACCTTGAGATATGACGGGAGCCGCATGGCGTCTCTGCGTGATTCAGTCGGGCCATGTCTTTTTATAATGATCATACATGTAGTTTGTAGGCCTGTATACTTTACCTGATTTACTCATTTCTTATTGAAGAAAATATTACTGAAGACAAAAAATTCCCAATGTCATAAGAATAAATCGTTATATAAGTGAATAACTTTCGTATATTTATATGTCTATATTATACTTTTGTCACTATGTATTTCCTTTGCGATTACCGGGAGGCGCACAAATAAGTTCGGCTTATTGCGCTCCTGTCGTCAAATAAACTATTTAAACCAAGTGAATGGCGATATTGTGGTTACTCCGGAAATAGGGAGCTGATCAATTTCTCTTTTCTCCCCCAGTGCGGATGCAATTGACATATTTCCAAGCAAAAAGGAAACACGTTTTTTTTCTTTTCTTGTTCTTGATTACTATTGCGATTTGTTTTCTCCATTATATATCTCTGACAAAGTTCATCCATGTGTGGAGAAAGATGGAAAACTGGGCTCCAAGATTCTGACAATGTTAGTATGGAGATGTATAAATTCCAATTAAACAAGTGTGAACTATAATAAAGGTGATGGTACGATAAGGCGGGATTTTGGCCAAGACGTGGTCCGGTTGAATTCGAAAAAATAAAATTTCCTAAAAACACTTAGGTCTTAGTGTAACGGCAAGAGAAAATATAAGTACACAATATGTGAAAGTTTTAGTGCGATTGCGTTATGATTATAGTTATCACATGAAACGGAAATCCACAGCTTATGCTATTTCGTGAAAAAGGGTCTAAATCGAGTCCTTCAGACACGCGTTTAGACGCGAACGTGGACTAGAATGCCATTTAACCCGGTGTTGTGTGGTAACATTATATTCCCACTGCTGGGAGATCTTTTTGGTCCAAAGGGTCCTTCATACTGAAAACTGAAAAGTTATGATTCATAACGTTTGAAGTTTTCGTAAGTAGATTAAAGTGACAAAATCGCCTGTTACAGTTGTTCGTATGTCGTGTTGTAGTGGATACGCACGTTTGATCACAAGCGTCGCGAAATTTTGTTTTACCGGGTTCGAATCCCAAGAGGTCAACATGTGTGACGTCGACAATTTATTTCAATCTTTCTCAAAATTGCATTCAGTATCTGAAATAAGATTTAAGGCTATCAGTATGAACCAATTAAAAGTAAAATAAATATTGTTTACTGATGACACTATACCGTGTGGACATTACGGGCCAATCAAACGTTGAAATCGACCGTTCAGTCGCTACCTGTAACAACGGCAATATATTCGCCTAAATTGTGTATTTATTCTCCAATATGTGCATGTGAAATCGACTGCAACGTGGTGAAATAATAACGTCTTGGTACCGAAAATATGCGAAGTTATCATGGTTCACCGTAACATTCACTCCGTTGATTGACAGCTGCCGCCGACGACAGATTGTACATTGCATTGTGATTGACATATGGAGAGAAGAAATGTACATTCCTATATGCGTCGGCTGGCTGTGGGCAAAACCCCGCCTAACAATACAATCTCCTTTATAATTTCAGTTCAGGAAATGAGCTGCGGCAAATATACTTTATATTTATAAAACCAAGACAGGTGTTAAAAATTCGATGAATGCATATTAATAATTTCAAAACATGACTAATTTCCTTCCCGCAGCTAAAGACATCTCAATTCTGGCGCATGATTGGTGGGGGGCTATGCATTCAACAACTATTTATCTAGTCCTGTTGTGAGAAGCATGGCTTTCGAACCTCGCATTTCATGATCGTGGTCCTTGGGAGAAGAAAAGAACATTATTGGAATAGTGATCATCCACAGGGATGAACATAATGCTCTAATCAAAACAAAAGGCGTCATAGGACGCGCGATATGCTGTTGTATTTATTGCATCTATTGAACATACTTTAGTCAGCACGGGAACGACAAATCACCTTTTGATCCTGTTAATTATTTTTATTTTAGGCCACTCGATATTAACTCATTCGACAATGAACTCCTGTTTTCTTTTGTCAAAAGTCAGTCAATAGCCTATACTGAATAGATGTTGTGGGTCTCATTTCCGCTCCAAGCTTAATACAACACCATAACAATTTTTTCACAATGATTATATATTATTCCATCTTTTCGCCATGTTAATGCAACGTTCTTCTTTTTTTCTCTTTTTTTTTATTCAATTCACGATTTGTGTTTTCAACTTGTTTGTCTGGGAGAGGCGTTAGTATAGGCTTGCCTGTTCGCCGATCCCAGTTTCCCTTTGAGGTAATAAAATATATTGTTTAAACCAAACGGGAGTGTATGATTTGTGTGTGTGGTAAGGTGAACGAGAACCGTTGAATAATAGCTGGAAAATACTTATACCAGGTTTACAACTATCTTCTAGGCTTGTCGATACGCTGTCACATACAAATAATGCTCCGTATAATATTCTGTATTGTGCAATAAATTCCTGTTCTCAGTGTGATTCACATGACACCAAACTGTAAAATTGGATTCATGAAAAAAATCACTTTCATTCTGAAATACTTCAGATGAGAGATAATCGGTACTCGATCATTGGATATGTAACTTCGTTAGAACTCTTGGGGGTAATTTTCTCTTCAAGTAATTTTGAATTTAATAGCGAAAAATGTATTTCAGATTTCATATCGATCATGTGATATGGTGAAATATAAGTGAATCGTTTATTGAGCTTTATTGATCTATCAAAATACGATAATAAAATCAACGCTATATTGATATGTGCATCTGTTCAAGGGGCTTTCCGTGATGGATCATTTTTAACACCAAATAATAAATATAACGAACAGCATTTAGAACAGCGCAAGATGTGTAATAAATTAAATTGAAACAATATTATGTCGAGTTTCAAATGTTGACAGTGTCAGTTACGGCCTACCAGGAAAATCCCGGGTGGTAATTTGGTGTGCATAAAAAGCCATCTGGACCTGGAGACTGTCACTATTTTTCCATACGAAAAAATTAGTAGCGGTGAAGAAATCTGATGCAATGAAGTACACACCTTACAATTCTATATACCCGGGAACAGCAACGACTTTGAGCTCGCCCCCTTTCTGGGCCTCATGTGCAGACGATCCTCGCGCGTCACACACTGTCAATACAGAGCAGGTCGGACAGTACAAATAGGGAACAGCTAGGGATTTAGCATATACGGTTAATATTCGGGATCAACATTCGCCGACTTTACGTAATATAATAATGTGTGGTTTGATATCACAACAAAGTCCTTATTTGTCTATCAAATTAAATCAAATTACGAACGTTTTAAGGAGCTTAATTCATCAACTTGTTCACCCGATTATTGTATCATTCTTTACGATATTTGGTCACATCAGACTTTCAATGAGGCCAAATCAGTATGGTGATATTTCTCTGTCGAAGTTTAATATTATATAGTTCATCTCGTTTTCTTCCAAAAAAATAATACACGCGCGTTTATTATTAGTTCCTCTATGTCGCTCGTTCTATAATTCCCGGTAAATAATTCTCCAGAATATGCACGAAAGATCCACTTTTATTTTTTTAAATACCTGCGAAAGCTACACATGTAGTGCAAGTCTCAAAGGTGCTGCCTTTTCGAGTGATCTGTTTTTGTTTGTTTTTTTTCGTTCTAGTATAAGTCGACACGATAGCCGTAATGTGAGCTCTTCAGCGAATTCTGACCGCTATCATACACACTAATTTGAACGTTCAAAAAAGAACGTTCTTTTTCTGACGTTCATTTTTTCTGACGGGGTGGTGTTCATTTTCTGACTGTCGAACGTTCGTTTGCTCGAAGAAAAAGAACGAGCACCTGTTCATTTTCTGACGCATTCTTTTAGTTTGAACGTCAAAACTTTTGACACGCTCCCTTACCGGAGGCGTGTGTGGTAGATGGTGTATATGTGTTTGATACTTACCGGAGGCGTGTCTGATAGATGGTGTATATGTGTTTGATACTTACCGGAGGCGTGTCTGGTAGATGGTGTATATGTGTTTGATACTTACCGGAGGCATGTCTGGTAGATGGTGTATATGTGTTGGATACTTACGGGAGGCGTGTCTGGTAGATGGTGTATATGTGTTTGATACTTACCGGAGGCGTGTCTGGTAGATGGTGTATATGTGTTTGATACTTACCGGAGGCGTGTCTGGTAGATGGTGTATATGTGTTTGATACTTACCGGAGGCGTGTGTGGTAGGTGGTGTATATGTGTTTCATACTTACCGGAGGCGTGTGTGGTAGATGGTGTATATGTGTTTGATACTTACCGGAGGCGTGTGTGGTAGATGGTGTATATGTGTTTGATACTTACCGGAGGCGTGTCTGGTAGATGGTGTATATGTGTTTGATACTTACCGGAGGCGTGTGTGGTAGATGGTGTATATGTGTTTGATACTTACCGGAGGGGTGTGTGGTAGATGGTGTATATGTGTTTGATACTTACCGGAGGCGTGTCTGGTAGATGGTGTATATGTGTTGATACTTACCGGAGGCGTGTGTGGTAGATGGTGTATATGTGTTTGATACTTACCGGAGGCGTGTGTGGTAGATGGTGTATATGTGTTTGATACTTACCGGAGGCGTGTGTGGTAGATGGTGTATATGTGTTTCATACTTACCGGAGGCATGTGTGGTAGATGGTGTATATGTGTTTCATACTTACCGGAGGCGTGTGTGGTAGATGGTGTATATGTGTTTCATACTTACCGGAGGCGTGTGTGGTAGATGGTGTATATCTGTTTCATACTTACCGGAGGCGTGTGTGGTAGATGGTGTATATGTGTTTGATACTTACCGGAGGCGTGTCTGGTAGATGGTGTATATGTGTTTGATACTTACCGGAGGCGTGTCTGGTAGATGGTGAGTGAGTGAGTGAATAGGGTTTAACGTCGCTTTCAACATTTTTTCAGCTATATCACGACGGGGAAGGGAAGGGAGGGGAGGGGGAGGGGAAGGGGAACCTACTTGTAACAGAGCAGATCTAATGCTGCCATGTTATAGTGCTGTCCCACTGAAATATCATGCTGTAGGCAGACATGACACCCCACTCAGTCACATTATACTGACACCGAGCGAACCAGTCCTTGTTCTATCCTCTTAATGCTGAAAGTAAGCGAGGAAGCAACAAGTTCCATTTTTCAAGTCTTAGGTATGACCCGGCCTGGGATCGAACCCAGAACCTACCGCTTACGAGGCCGACGCTCTAACCATTAGACCACCGCAGTGCGGTCCTGGTAGATGGTGTATATGTGTTTCATACTTACCGGAGGCGTGTGTGGTAGATGGTGTACATGTGTTTCATACTTACCGGAGGCGTGTGTGGTAGATGGTGTATATGTGTTTGGTACTTACCGGAGGCGTGTCTGGTAGATGGTGTATATGTGTTTGGTACTTACCGGAGGCGTGTGTGGTAGATGGTGTATATGTGTTTGATACTTACCGGAGGCGTGTCTGATAGATGGTGTATATGTGTTTGATACTTACCGGAGGCGTGTCTGGTAGATGGTGTATACATGTATGTGTTTCATACTTACCGGAGGCGTGTGTGGTAGATGGTGTATATGTGTTTCATACTTACCGGAGGCGTGTGTGGTAGATGGTGTATATGTGTTTCATACTTACCGGAGGCGTGTGTGGTAGATGGTGTATATCTGTTTCATACTTACCGGAGGCGTGTGTGGTAGATGGTGTATATGTGTTTGATACTTACCGGAGGCGTGTCTGGTAGATGGTGTATATGTGTTTGATACTTACCGGAGGCGTGTCTGGTAGATGGTGAGTGAGTGAGTGAATAGGGTTTAACGTCGCTTTCAACATTTTTTCAGCTATATCACGACGGGGAAGGGAAGGGAGGGGAGGGGGAGGGGAAGGGGAACCTACTTGTAACAGAGCAGATCTAATGCTGCCATTTTATAGTGGTGTCCCACTGAAATATCATGCTGTAGGCAGACATGACACCCCACTCAGTCACATTATACTGACACCGAATGAACCAGTCCTTGTTCTATCCTCTTAATGCTGAACGTAAGCGAGGAAGCAACAAGTTCCATTTTTCAAGTCTTAGGTATGACCCGGCCTGGGATCGAACCCAGAACCTACCGCTTACGAGGCCGACGCTCTAACCATTAGACCACCGCAGTGCGGTCCTGGTAGATGGTGTATATGTGTTTCATACTTACCGGAGGCGTGTGTGGTAGATGGTGTATATGTGTTTCATACTTACCGGAGGCGTGTGTGGTAGATGGTGTATATGTGTTTGATACTTACCGGAGGCGTGTCTGGTAGATGGTGTATATGTGTTTGATACTTACCGGAGGCGTGTGTGGTAGATGGTGTATATGTGTTGGATACTTACCGGAGGCGTGTCTGATAGATGGTGTATATGTGTTTGATACTTATCGGAGGCGTGTCTGGTAGATGGTGTATATGTGTTTGATACTTACCGGAGGCATGTCTGGTAGATGGTGTATATGTGTTTGATACTTACCGGAGGCGTGTGTGGTAGATGGTGTATATGTGTTTGATACTTACTGGAGGCGTGTGTGGTAGATGGTGTATATGTGTTTGATATTTACCGGAGGCGTGTCTGGTAGATGGTGTATATGTGTTTGATACTTACCGGAGGCGTGTCTGGTAGATGGTGTATATGTGTTTGATACTTACCAGAGGCATGTGTGGTAGATGGTGTATATGTGTTTGATACTTACCGGAGGCGTGTCTGATAGATGGTGTATATGTGTTTGATACTTACCGGAGGCGTGTGTGGTAGATGGTGTATATGTGTTTGATACTTACCGGAGACGTGTGTGGTAGATGGTGTATATGTGTTGGATACTTACGGGAGGCGTGTCTGGTAGATGGTGTATATGTGTTTGATACTTACCGGAGGCGTGTCTGGTAGATGGTGTATATGTGTTTGATACTTACCGGAGGCGTGTCTGGTAGATGGTGTATATGTGTTTGATACTTACCGGAGGCATGTGTGATAGATGGTGTATATGTGTTTCATACTTACCGGAGGCGTGTGTGGTAGATGGTGTATATGTGTTTCATACTTACCGGAGGCGTGTGTGGTAGATGGTGTATATGTGTTTGATACTTACCGGAGGCGTGTCTGATAGATGGTGTATATGTGTTTGATACTTACCGGAGGCGTGTCTGGTAGATGGTGTATATGTGTTTGATACTTACCGGAGGCGTGTCTGGTAGATGGTGTATATGTGTTTGATACTTACCGGAGGCGTGTCAGGTAGACGGTGTATATGTGTTTGATACTTACCGGAGGCGTGTCTGGTAGATGGTGTATATGTGTTTGATACTTACCGGAGGCGTGTCTGGTAGATGGTGTATATGTGTTTGATACTTACCGGAGGCGTGTGTGGTAGATGGTGTATATGTGTTTCATACTTACCGGAGGCGTGTGTGATAGATGGTGTATATGTGTTTCATACTTACCGGAGGCGTGTCTGGTAGTTGGTGTATATGTGTTTGATACTTACCGGAGGCATGTGTGATAGATGGTGTATATGTGTTTCATACTTACCGGAGGCGTGTGTGGTAGATGGTGTATATGTGTTTCATACTTACCGGAGGCGTGTGTGGTAGATGGTGTATATGTGTTTGATACTTACCGGAGGCGTGTCTGGTAGATGGTGTATATGTGTTTGATACTTACCGGAGGCGTGTGTGGTAGATGGTGTATATGTGTTTGATACTTACCGGAGGCGTGTCTGGTAGATGGTGTATATGTGTTTGATACTTACCGGAGGCTTGTCTGGTAGATGGTGTATATGTGTTTGATACTTACCGGAGGCGTGTCTGGTAGATGGTGTATATGTGTTTGATACTTACCGGAGGCGTGTCTGGTAGATGGTGTATATGTGTTTGATACTTACCGGAGGCGTGTCTGGTAGATGGAATATATGTGTTTGATACTTACCGGAGGCGTGTGTGGTAGATGGTGTATATGTGTTTGATACTTACCGGAGGCGTGTGTGGTAAACTGCACACGCAGAACAAGTAAATCGGGCACAACTGGTCGGCCTTGTTTCAGTAAAGTTGGAACTGGTTGACACAGTGTTTTCATACTGTCTTAAGTGATCAAGTACCTATTGTGGTTAAACATATTGTTCAGAAATTATTGGTCTGGTTTCAGTAAAGTACCCCTTACCGCTTTGCAGTGTAAACTTCAAGATGCAGTGTGGTTGCAGTGTAACCTTCAAACACACTGCAACGTCAGAAAAATAACAGGAGGGAGGGAGAGGGAGGGAATTTGGCTGAATGTCACACTCAAGTTTGTTTCACTCCTATGGTGACAGTCAGTTTGGTTGGTGGAGGAAGCCGGAGTACCCGGAGAGAACCACCACCCTTCGGCAAGTAACTGACAAATTTTCACACATGGACCAACTGGGCTCGAACCCGTGCCGGTTCAGCGGTGTGAGGCTAGCGGCCACCAGCGAAGCGCCTTAGACCACTCGGCCACCGAGGGCCCCCCAGAAAAAATAACAGGCACACTGCAGACACACTTTCTGGACTTTGCCAGTTTTATGTAAAACATGGGACACTGCAGGCACACTACAGGGACTTATTCCACATTGAACATTTAAAATAAAATGTCCTCTGCTGGGTTTTGTAATATGGAGGATTTCTAAACACAATTTCAAAGCGAATGGTGTTCTTATTAATCTGTTACAACTGTTACTACATGTAGCCATATTGATTTTTCATGAAAAATTATTGGAATTTTCTCACAAACTCACAAAAAGTTACACATGAATTGCAGGCAAGCACCTAAAAGGTGCGTGGACCCCTCAGCCTGTTTTTATTAGTCAAGTAGGATCAGGGCTGCATCTACATGTAGAGCCAATTTAGTTTCGGAAAATGTATGGGCACCCAAAACTCAAATGAAACAAAAAACGAAAGTCTTGTTGTTGTTCAATTTGAAAGGATTTCTGGAGAAAATACTCCTAGAAAAAGCTTCTGGGAGCATCAAATCCACTCACAAAAAAAATAGTAATTTTTAATGATTTCCTAATTTTTAGATCACACTGACCTTTGACCTTGATTCTGGGGTCACAGTGACCTTGACCTGGATCTAAATTTTGGTACATGACAAAACAGCTCACCGTAATTTCTCAATAGACTAAAAAAATCATGATTTTTAACAATTTCACCAATTTTTTACCTTGCCTTACATTTTGGTAGGTGACACATCGTGTCCCCCTAATGTATCTCCTTACACAAAAAATTGTATTTTTAATAATTTCCTGATTTTGGGGTCACAGTGACATTTGACCTTAACCTATTACTTGGTATGCGACACTTCATTTCCCCCTATTCAATTCAGTCACAAAAAATTAGAAATTTTTATGATTTCCTGATTTTTCGGTCACACTGACCTTTGACCTCAACCTACATTTAGTATGCAACACATCGTTCCACCCTATGGCATCCACTCAGCAAAAATTAGAACTGTAGATAATAAACTTTCAATGATTTCCTGATTTCAGGCAACAGTGACCTTTGACCTCTGACATCGACCTAAATTTTGGTACGCGACACATCGTCTCCACCTAGCGTACCCACTCACAAAAAATTGCAACTGTGGGTAGAAAACTTTCACAGATATAAACCGGACACGAACACTTCAGTGATATCCTGTTTTTTAGGCCAGTGACCTTTGACCTCTGACCTCGACCTTCATTTTAGTATGCGACACATCGTCGGGACACATCTCCCTAGGGTATCCACTCACCGACAATTGGAACTGCAGATAGAAAACTGTCCCAGATATAGACCGGACACGGAGGGACGGACAGACAGACGGACGGAAACCGCCATCACAGAATACGTCCGCCTTTTGGCGGGCGTATAAAAAACACAACTAAAACACCTAGAAAACTCACCGGACAGCCATAAAATGTGATTTTCTAGTAGGTCTCAAAATAAGATGTAAAATCCTAAGTATTCATCTCAGTTTGTTTATATCTGATGTAAGTAAATAACAGCCATGTATACTAACATGAAAACTTGCAAAATTTGTGAAGTTGACAAGACAATGTCATTTTCACTCAATATTCAACCGGATTAACACATGTTACAAGCGTCTAGTCCGTCATTCATAATCCAGCCGTCGTCCATTAGAGAATATCCGCGTCCATAATCCAAAGACCTATTCCATTTTCCATATAACAGTATTAGCACCAATTTCAAAAACACAATCATAGTATACAAAACATAGGCTTGTTTCCTGCAAGAGAGAAGCGGTCAACAGTTTTCAATGATGCCGGCAAGACATCATGATGTTCCAAAAATATCAAATCCATATCGCTGATCAGTATTCTTAATCCATAATATTCGTTGTAAAGTCGTCATCTAAAGAATGATGTATCTCAGTCACGCTTTGATTGTGACTGTTCATATGAGTACCATGAGGTTCTTGAAGTACATGGGTTCATACGGCCCCTATAGCCCCGGGTTAAGCGGAATGAGGCACAAGTTACGAAACGTAGCGCCATAGATCTTGCACGCTACGTTCTTATTTTGCTATCAGCATGCGATATGTATCGCCAAATTTGAGAAACTTTGAGTGTAGGCGCTTGGTGGAATAGCCCTGTTTTTTAAGTTTCTGCACCAGCTTACATGACAAATTTATGGGTGTATGGGTTATTTTGTCTAGAGATAATATAGACAATAGAAAAGAAAACGTCCACTAGGAACATACACCTCTTAATTACGGTAAGCGATCCAAATATTCGATCGCCGGAAGTGATTTTTTAGTCCCAAAATGGATGCTTGATCGTAAAAATTGGATCGTACGCCCCTCTGCAATGACGAGAAAAACCGGCTCGATCGAAAACATTAGATCGCGGAAGTGAGAGAAAAGCACGAAATATCCGATTATCTCCCCTAGTTCACAACGTAAGAATTGCCGCGATAATTTTACAACATTCAACAATTTCAGATAATTTAACATAATATGTCCAGGTGGCGACAAAACACTGAAGCCGTGACGGGGGATAAGTAGGCCCCTAACAGAGAAACATTTCTATCATTATCCTTCCATATATCATCCGTTTATTAAACAAAATCGCAGACATCGGACCCTTAGTTAAAGAACAAATCGGCAACCATTTAATTCCCGCAGTGAGCGGCTATTGGTCTCAGCATAATTTTTCACAATATTTGCAAGACCGCGTCACACGTTCATTTCTTGAATTCGCAAAAAGAATATGTCTATCGTTTTTAATATAATAGAAATAATTTGACACTAGCGCAACTATTATGTTTTACACGAAGTTGTTTTTATTTGCCATTCAGGAATATATGCTGTTTAGATTTGGTTTAGGTCACATTAACAACTCCATTTTGCGTATGCGTCGATACTGCCGATCTCGCGCATAATGTTGCGTATCTGTTCATATTCATTCTAGCTATTGCCGACCGTGTGCGATCGAATTTAAGTTAGATCGTCTCATTTTAGAATTTGTGGGTGATTGTAAATCAGTTAGAATATCCGATCGTAAATCACCCGAAAAAATGGGGTCGATCGTAAATCGAAAGGTGATCGTATATATGGATCGCTTACCGTAGTTTAAAAAAAAATAGTTGAATAGAAATTTAGACGAGTGGAGTTGTGTAACTTAAATGCGTGACGTGTCACGTAAGTTACATATAACAAAACCCATCTTCTCGAGACAAGGCGTATCCTGCCGCAAGCTCTACTCCGGGAGTGGAGCGCTAGTGTAAGGACTGGTCTTGCCTAGGGAAGATGAACAAAACCATGTAAAGTAGGAAGCATTTTTGGTTGAAAGCAAATCTAAAATATTCATTATATCAACATTAAGTAACTATTTCTAACATTGTTACTACTAATACTAAGAGTATACTTTATACTCTAAACTGTCCTTCAGACTAAAGTACAGGGTCCAAATAGAAAATAATTAGCATTTGTAATTGTAATTTGTAAGTTGTATAACCACATTGTATTAATTTCATTTCCTAAACATTTCTCCAAGTATTTCCTGAATAAATAGTTCATGGAACTCCCATTCCACGTAACTTACGGGACACAGGTTAACAATCTTTATATTTTGTGTGGCAAAATATGTCAAAGTTACTGATCATGACAGTCACAACTATACTCACATCTACTAATTCATCGTCCAACCTACATGTATTGCCCTACATGTAGGTGTGAACTTTTAAGATCCTTCCAACAAAATCAGAGAATTTTGAACATACAATGTACATCCAATAAACCTAAAGTGCCTTAATTCTCAGAAATTACGTGACACTTTTTCAATTCCTAGAAGCTACTTAATTTGACTGAAATTATCAAGAGCCCATTCATAGTATCAGAAATACTATAATTTAAGTGAATTGTTTCGTTATTGGTGTAGTCATGGCTGTTAATTCTGTCAAATGTTACAAATTTATCCCTGTGGGATCAATGATCAGGGCAATCACATTCATTGAACGAAGACACATCTCCAGAAAGTGATGAATTGAAATGAACCCTTGGTGGGCGTCAAAGTGTCCCCATCACAAAATAATCAAAAACCACGTATACATGTGAACTACCACCGATTTTATTTCTTCCAGATATATTAGGCCATATTTCTAATATTGATCTTCTTAAGAAAAATCTAATAACTATGCATCGATCTCATCTCGTGCAGTATCCCACAGTCGTGCCCCTCTCTACCAGTGTGTCAGCTTTCCAGGTCAAGTAATATTTAAAACAAGATAATTTCATTGGCTTGTCTAAATGTCATGTGACATAATGCTTGTGAAGCTGGAAGCTGGAATAGGGCCAAATCTGCTAAAGATAATTATTTAATGAAATATGAAATTCCCTCATCTCAGAAAGATGAGAAATGTGAGACAGACAGTATCTGTGCTTTTGTGTATGTACAAATGCACATTTCAACAAGGTTAAACTCAGATTGAGAACTAGAGGCCAAGATCACTTTATATTATTCTTCAACAGGGTTCTTTCTGGGCCATTGCCAGATTCATGTGTGGTGTACTTCTGGGCATCAGCAATAAGAACGGTCGATGCAGCACTAAAGTAATTATGCAGTGGAGCATGTGAATATACTCTAGCTAAAAGTTAATTTCATCCGCCCTACAATTGATTTTGTATTTATTTCAAAACCTTTTATATAAATTTCACCTTCGAATGATCAGACTGAACATGCTGGAATCTAGGCTAATGACACTTGATTTCTTCTTTCCCGTCACACTTTTTTTTCAAATGTGATGCGGGTGGGGTCTTACTTTTCATTATTCATTACCGGTACTTATTATTTGAAATACATTCAAGCCGGCATTATTCGGATGCCATGTTTGATAATCTTTAAACAAATGAGTTACCGCTCCTGACGGGAGTTTCCACAGAACCATAGCATTATTGCTAATCTTGCCATTCTCGCTATGACTATCATCAGATTTGATGGGTTCTTCAGGGTGTCAAGCAAAATGGGCAGTAGTTAAACTGATGTGTGGTCAGCTGATAGGAAACAAGGAATCAAATGTGGATGGCCTTACAACTGTTCATAATTTAAGACAAATCTTACCCTAATAGTTCTGTACGCCTGCTGCACCTCTGAAAATTTGTTGGGGTCTATGGTATCAGATCCACCATCTGGATGATATTTCTTAGCCAATCAGATGTAAGCATCCTAAAGCTGAGCATAACTGCAGTTCTCCTGTACGTCGAGGAGGGAGTAACAGCCGCGGAGGTTATCCTTCGCCTTCAATTCCACGCCATGTGCCCCAGGTGTATGGTACAGCTGTCGTCTTAGTGTGTCATGGTCAGGTGGTCGCTGATTTGATAGGACGTGCAAACACTGGCGAAGATATCGTAACTTTTGTATCTGTTGACAACGTTGAACACTGCGTGGACTCGGCATGAGTGAAAGGACATCAAACCTGAAATATAATGAAGAAATATATTGAAAGAAATTCATCTTCAAATCCAGAATATATGGAATATGATTGAAAGCAATAAGTAACAGTTAGAGAGGACTACCGGTAGCTCTCTAAAATGGAGGTAAATAAAAACCTGCGCTGTCCATGTCCTCCGCCGTCGATACCATAGACAGTCATGACAGTAAGTATGGCAACTTTAAAGGTTAAAATAAGGTTGTATTTCAGTCTCAGATCACTTTACCTACATAAGCCTTGTAGCTCTATCCAGCAAAAAAACTATCCCTGTACCCTATTTTTATCGAGTCAAGCAAACAGTTTGATAGCCATGAGGAGCTGATGTCTCTGAAATCAGATGCCTTCACTTCAGGAGCAACCTAATATAAATGTTATAGCAACATGATATTCAGCATCCAATTAAAACATAAGAATGGCATGTCGTTACAATGTTGTGAGAACGTTGCTTATTAACTACCCTTAGCTTATCATCGATTCGTAAAACTTTTCTGGAGAATGTTTTATGCCCTGAAATTGTGCACAGTGAAGTCATACAGCACAGGATACCCGCCCTCCTGTTGCCAAGGGCGATCTCATATACAGGATGCATTCACAGGCAGTGAGGGGAGACGGGTAAGTTCATAAAGGACCAACCGGGTATATATAATAGGTCTACATGTGTATAATGCTTTATTTCTTTATTACAATGAAATATTGTTGTAGTTTCGTGGTAATAAAATATGATAAGATTGAACCATATCAGAGGAGTTCAGTATCATACATTACATCACCTTTCACCCTGCCATGCCTGGAGATAGACAGGCCCAGTTGCCACTTTGAAATCGGCGACGACGTATTTGACAGCCACATTTCATTGGCCATTGAAATTGAAAAACACCCCCAATTTCAACAAGTCAGTTTCCATTCGATACAGTGTTCTGGTCTAGCACAAGTTGACAGGACTCCACCTCACATGCCTCACAGAGTTTTACATGGTGAGAGATGGAAATATTAACCGGTTTGTATTAATAATATATAATAATGCCTTTATTTCAGACTCAGAGTCCATATGACAGAAGAATACACACACACAAACACACACAAAGAGAAAATGAATAAAATAAATAAATAAATTAACATAATTGCTCAAAACATGAATCTGGCAGACAAACTGCCTACATGTATTTAAGAGAGCTCTATACACAATTGAATGTAGCAACTTGTTCCGGTACTGAACAAGTTTAGAAACAAAAATTCCTTCTACTGGACCACATTTCACCAGTGAGTTATGACTCAAAAGTAATCTACTTCGGAAATGGTAAACATTCTTCCGCAGTTAACTAACATGGGAGATGACTCTGTATATTAAAATTACAGCAGCACGGTAATTTCTATTCTTATACTTTCCACATTTCCATAAGGAGTGAGTGAGTGAATAGGATTTAACGTCACTTTCAACATTATTTCAGTCATATCACGACGAACCAACTAAGCTCCACATAGCTACAGTACAAGGCAGAAATAACTTGATGCTAAACGCGATCATCATGCAAAAAACAAAAGCATAATCGCGACTGAGATGCGTCGACCGTACGCCGTAACTGTAATGATACTGCATGACGCGATCAGAACAAGTCGCGTGTTGTAAATAATTGGGTCCCTTTGCTACTTGCCGATAGTCTCGTTTGTCAACCTTGTATGCTCGGATAAATGCATGCGGGAGGATATTTGCATGTAGCTTGATTGAAACCCCTTCTAAATATCTGCCCGTTTGTGTCTAAAATAAAACCAGACCAGGCGAGAAAATAAAATAAACCAAAAAAAAGCTTTGATTTCGGCAACATTACCGTGCGTCTTTGTCCCAGCCAAATGATAGTTTCCATACAAATTCTCATCACAATTCTCCCAATTCCACCGTACGATCGCGCTAAATACCAGTGCATCATCCCTGTGGGATTTAATCTGAAATAATCCGAGAAACCCTTTATTTCGATTGTAAATCCAACAGTCGGCTCGCTAAAGTTTCCTACGGAGCCATTTAAATTCACTCTGCACTGAAACGGAGCCATTTAAATTCACTCTGCACTGAAGGCGACATACAGCCAGACAGCCAGCCAATCGCTGTGATTGTCTCACAGAGTTTTCTGCGATTCTCAACTAATCAGCTTCGCGTTATTAACCAGCTGAGTTGGCCTTGTTTTATCAAAGGAATATTCATTATGACGACATGTCTATCCAATCAAATCCTTCCTTATCGCTTGGTTATTTGTTAAATCACTCATTATAGGTCGAAAGTGGGTGAAATGACCTTTGAAATGAGGCCAAGATCTCCCACATTCTACCGCGGGAAATGAGATTTCATGGCATTAAAAATGGTCCAAAAAACCCCGGCAAATTCTTTGCTGATTTTCTCAATTTCCATCACAATGAAGGTACGTTTTCAATATAATAAACTTCCTATACGTTTATGCTATGATTCTTAATAAAATTTGAAAGTCTATTGCCGATTATTTCAACTATCAACAACCTTTCACTCACCGAACATTTTACTATGAGGGGAATTTTTTACGTGGTGGTCAATCTTGGCTTGTTCGGCCAACAAGATTTGATCTGATGTGATCAATAAAGTAATCCCTTTGGAAATATGCCTGTGGATCGCGCTACCATCGCCCGCTTTTACACGCTGACGCGTTTACAGGAAACAGTCGGGTCGAAAGCGCGTGTTCTGAAATTTATAGTCGCGACTCCTTCAATAAACTAGCACGGGTCAGTCTCGATTACTTCGCGTTTAACATCAAGTTATCTCTGCCTTGTACTGTAAGGGATCGTTTCCATTAATCGTTTTTTCTTCAGTCGCGATTTTTCTTCAATTTTCTCGATTGAAAAACGATCAGTCGCGAATCAGTCGCGAGGATATCGAGAAAAAAAATGAGAAAAAACGATTGAACCTTTTCTGGAAAAAAACATTCTCTCGCGATATCGTTTTTGAATCGTTTACCCATGCGCGATCCGTTCTTGATCGCGAATCTTCAATCGCGAGAGAATCGGGTTTTTTCAAGGCGCGAGAGAATCGTGAGGCGGAGTGATATTTGACACATAGGCCGTGTTGCCATCGTACGCCGCTCTATCCGCGAAATGGGAACTACATGTAATGTTGATTGCGGATTTGTCGATGGAAAAACCTATATTACTATACTATACTGTATAAATGCGCAAGATAACCGAATAATATATATGATTCACGATCTATAGTCTCCTACAAGCCGAAGTAGGGCGTATGCTGGAAATATCTATACATATACCTGTACCATGCTTCCTGTGACGTTCGCGCTCAGATTTACTCTGGCGAAGCGTAAATGACAAAATTACATGTTTATTCAATAATCGTGTGAGTCGACAATGTATTAATGTTCAGTCATTCCCTTCATACTTTCGATAATTTCCTCATATATTCATGCAACTTGGTATAAACAATACAGGATGATAGTCACAATATCTTGTTTTGTAAATACCGGGTACAGGTCATAAGTTGATTTGAGTTCGTCGTTGATTGCATTATCAGAATGATTACGGCACAGGCTTCATAGAGGTGTGAATGGGCGCATGGCGACAACCCAGAACAGCTTAGCCCTCCAGCCGGTAATTTCTAGGTTAATTAAGGTGAAAAATAGTGTAATTAAATATGTATATTTTGTTATAGTAAAACATACATTAGGAAAGGGTATCCATTCATGTTTTCGTACAGTTTTTAAACTATTGAGATGTGAATAAGTTCAAAAAATCACCATCAAGTTAATTTTATTTATTATAAGAATATTCGCGGCAGTGATTTCATATTTATATCAAATACATATCACAATGGTGATTGGATCGCATATAACGGTTGGATTCGCATATGTACAATACTTTTTATTTTAATTTTATATTTTGATAAATGAACTATGAATGATTACAAAGAGAAGCTCAAGCCAAAAACCAACTGAATAGTATACAATTTCATCTCTTACTGGATTAACCAGTTGTGAAATTTTTTTACAAATAGCCCGCGCTATATATTAATAATTAAGTGCTTTCGAAGACTCAAAACCCCGTATGACAATGTTATATTCAATACAGCGCCATCTATCTACACAAGGAAAATGGTAATCGTAGGACAAAAAAACCACGCGTACAGCGAAAATCTGACGAATCAACTAAAAAATTCAGCCCGCACAGATGCCAAAAACGTTCACGAAAAATACTACACAAGAAATCTGGAATAATACCAGCTTTAAAACACAGAAATACCCAAAATAATACACGAAATTGCAAGTGCAAATGACCCAATCTGACCATATCCAGGTCTGTGTCCCGTACAAAATATATGTAAATATGAAGTTTTAATTATATGCATAACCATTATTCCTATGTATATATATAGATATTTTTTTTCAATTTCTTTCAATATCCCCATCGTATCTATATAACCGCCAACTGTACAGAAACACGCTATAGTTTTACACTAGGCAAAGAATGGAAAAGGAAGAAGAAAAAATGATCGAACTTAATACAGTCTGACTGAAGTGTTAGAAACTCGAACGTGTATGCGGATCAGTCAGGCTGAACCAATGGCGTATTACTTTCGGCTATAATCCTCAATCATTTTTTTTCAATCGTTTATATTTTCTCGATTAAAAAGCGATTGCCAACAGAAAAAAAAACGTTTCGAACAGCGATCGCGAATGAATCGTTTATTTTGAAGAAAAAAAACCATTCCCTCGCATCTTGGAAAATCGCGACTTCGAGAAAATTTGACGATATAAACGATTCATTCACGAACGATAATTGGAAACGGTGCCTAAGTTGCATTCCTGCTGCTTCAACGAAGGAATCGTTGAAGCAGCATGGAACCAGACACCCTCCATCCACCCTATGAAACACTGAGAAAAGCACACAAGACAGAGGCAGGACGCTAACATGGTGGGATAAAGACAAGTGATATTACAGTGCTAGACATCACCTTATCAAGTTCCTGTTGTTTCTCAGCAAAATTGAAGGAACAATAACATGTGCATTAAGTACAGCCGACTTCAGGTGGGAATGATCCAAATTATGCATAATGATTCAGAGGTTTGGCATCTCAATTACAATTTTCAACCTCTGGGAGTTCAACGGGTTTTATAGGACAGTCGAGATGGCACCAGCTCAACATCGCTTCAACAGGATGTCGACGCAGTGTCAGATCTATCAACTTTTAAATCTTGCTGTGAAATCACGCAGAAGGAAGAGCCTCCAAAAAAAAAAAATTAATCGTCCTTTTATACTATTTTTAGTTTTATGAGTTTGATTCTGCAAGACACCGCCGGCCAGGTCCATCGAAAGCCCCAGTGAGGAGTCATGATCACAGCACTACAAGAGACTGAACAGGACAGGATCTGTCGTGATGGTAGAGATGGTGAGAAGATGATTGAGCAGAGATTATTGAATACTGGTCACTCTATCAGGTTCACATAAAATGTATAGACTGTCCACTGATTGTGCTAACATTGTGCTATGAAAGTTACAGATTGTCATACGAACAATGTTTCCATAAATTAGTCTGCTGGTAGCTTTGAATTTCTCATAGTTCCAGATCTAGTAATTGTGATCTATAGTTATATCATAGTTATAGTGCAAAAACATACTTTTAACATGCATCATCCTCAGAACATGTAGAGTCTATACTGCTCTACATTTAATAAAAATAACATCTGACAAAAATCACTGGGTTTTTTTTGTTTTTTTTTTTCATTTTCATTGGCATATACCATGAAACATGGCCGCATTTTAACTACTTTACTTGCAGTCGTGGAGAGGGGATTGGGTCATTGCCTCAGCTTTAACCCAAGGTATATGCCTTGGACCAGTCCATGCATTATAGCGCCAATCTGGCGGGAGGGAGGGAAGGTCAGAAGATACCTCGCCAGTTTAGCTTTTGATTCGGCTGAACCAACCAAAATGCCCCTACCATATTCCCTTCAAAGCACTATGAAGCGTTCTCAGGGTGGGTTGACACTCGCGTTACTGCAAGCCGGTTAGATCCTGCAAGCGACATATATCCAAATGGGGGAGCAGATAGGGTTTAATTTTAATTAGATTGGCTGTTGTCCAGAATTCAAATAAGCCAATTAAAGGGCTACTAATGTCCTGAAGGGCTAATGTCCTGCTTTTGTCCTGGATCCAGTGTAGGACAAGGCCTAAATTAAAAAGTTGTTTGTTTGGGGTAACAGACCCTGGTCAGCGAGAATGGGTCGGTCGGTCGAAAATTTATTTTATTTTATTTTTTTATTGCTCAGTCAGTTTACTGTCTGTCTCACATTACGATGGGATGGGATTTTTCGGCAAAATATCAGAGCCAGTTTATCTCAAAGCATTGAAATTCTTCACAGTATCTATATGTAATTTGTGCATTTTTATTCTGAAATTTCAAGAAAATCTATTCAGAATCAAACTAGAGCCGTAGGCACTGAAACGGGGCTATTTAAATGTAAAATAGGCTGTTGGAATAATTCCACTAACTCTTTGATGTTCCATCCCATGGCGAAGAGCCATACTTGTAGCCTCACACATTCCTCTCAACAAGGATCTCTAGTACATTAGTCATGTTAGTGTAATTGTACACATATATATATTTAAAAAAATAACTTTTGACTCCTGGGACAGACATTTATTATGAAACCAACCTGATGAAATGATAAAATAATGTCTTCACTGCATGTTACCAATATTTGTAAAAAAATTCACTTTTTTCAGATAATAGAAAGCATATCCTTCAGCAGTAAATAACAATACGAAGCTGCGCATCTGAAAACCCCTCGGCTCTGGGTACATTCATAATGTATTCAATTTGAACCAAGATGTCAGGAACACCAAGCAATCAAGTCACAAATACAGATTATCAAAAATTTTGCAATTAAGAATGACCCCCAAGGTTTCCGTCCAATCAGAGAAACCGATATTCATTACATAAGTTTCTTGATGCATCAATGATACATACCAAGTTTTACATCGAGCATTTGAACGGTATCAGAGATGGAGATCATTAATGATTTCGCATAAATTAAAGTTGACCGCTCATCCTTCCCGCCACTCAGAGGAACTGATGTGGTTATTAATTGAAAGTCTCTTGATACAATGATGCTGTATACCAAGTTTCGTATAGAACACTTAAATGATATCAGAGATATATATCATTAAAGTTTTTGCATAAATTAAAGATGGCCGCCAAGGTTTTTGGTCAATCAGGTCCCAATTTAAACTATCTGTATGCATCGATGATACATACCAACTTTCATATAAAACAATTGAATGGTAACAGAGATATGTATCGTTCGATTTTGCATAAATTAAAGATGGCCTTCAGGATTTCCAGCTAATCAGAAAAGCCAGTTTGGTAATTCATTGAAAGTTGCTTGATGTATCGATGATATATACCAACTTTCGTATTGAACAGTTGAATGGTTTCCGAGATATGCTTCATTATCCATTTTGCATAAAATTAAAGATGGCCGCCAAGGTTTCCACCCAATCAGGTCCCAATTCAATAGGCTTCTGGTCCTTGACTAGGTAAATAAGCATACCAAATTTGGAATTCTTCAGTGGAACCGTTTTCCGGCTATCTCGAACAGACAGACGTACAAGACAATACCCCATGGCCAAAATTGGCCGAGGGGTAAAAATGAGTATGAGATACAATGTAAAATCCTCATGGTTAGATGGACTGGAGCTATGCTGGGATGCATCCTCTCAAGGCATCATATTATATACATGTACCGCCTCCTGCCAGTACACCCCTAGTATACAATGTATTACAGTTCTATTTGGTTATCTCCCCTGTCACCTATAGAGTTTCAAACACAGCGTGTCTGTGATATGCAGAGCTCTTTCTGTAGATCAGGAGGAAATGCTTGCAATATTCCATGAATATGTCAGAAGCAGAATTAAAAGAAACATTTCTGAATACAGGGAAATTATTACGTAAATGATTTGACCACCACTGGATTTTAGAACTTAAATGGCGAAAATTCCAAACTTTAACGAACACACATATTTCATGAAAATGTAAATGAATACAGGCAAAGTGAAATATCTCATTGTTTTCTACAATGAATTACACTTATACTGGTATTATTTAATACTAAATTACTGCCCAAACACGCTTTCTAATGAGAATGAGTTAGTCCCACAAAATCACTCAACATGCGCCTCTCAAAATCTGTGGTTTAGCAGACGCCATATTTTGAGCACGAAAGTAGTGCCACTGGAAAATGAACAAAAACACGCATAAAATTAGATAAATGGAAATATAACTCAAACATATCAGACCTGCAACTATACGCGAACATTTAAAACACAGAAACCTGGACACTCTAAAGAAGGAAGTTTCAGACCTCTTTCTTGTCGTGTAAGAACTCGATCTTTTGCTGTGTTAGCAAGACACAGAGCCGGTGCTCAATTTTTTTCTGACTATAAGACAGGACCATTAGTCCCTACGGGTCTACATCGCCCCGTGAAAAATGTTCAATACCTCGCATGTTATTTTCATAGCGCCTAGTCACAATGGTACAACATTGCAAGCCCAATGTCATCCTGCTTTGAAAATAACATGCGAGGTATTGAAGGTTTTCTTTGATTCTGAACAGATTTCCTTCAAATCTCGGAATAAAAAAAGCACAAATTACATATAGATACTGTGGGGAATTTCACTTCTCTGAGGAGAACATATATTGCCGAAAATCTCATCACATCGCCATGCAAGACAGTAAAAAATTATGAATCAAGTATTCCTCGTAGTAAATGACAAAAAGGGTACTGCTTTTTGGTATGACTGCTAAATATATATGCCCTATAATGCAAGGATGCCGCAAGGACAACTGAGAAGCGTAACTTGTCATTGATGTTGTTGTTGTTTAACTCCTGTCAGATTGACATACCGTCGACTCTAATCTGCCGTCTTCGCATCTCTTTCCTCCATATTTCTGGGGATTATAGCCAATAGGTTATAGCTTCTCTTGACGTAACTCGGTATCAAATCGACAACGAATGATAAATAATATATTCACGAAAAAAACATTATCACAGATGACCTGAACTTCAACCGGCCACTGCCATTGTCTCGGAATTTTCATGTCTTGCTTAAGCGATGGTCATACATCGATCAGCAAAGAGACAAATATTTATCCTCGATAACTATACCGTACTTCACACGTGTATGGTTGGCCATCCCTGCCAGAATTCGTCATTTAGAGGCTGCCTCTAAATAATATATACCATGGTATAAAATGCCAAGCCTGCCATAATTCGTATTTAGAGGCTGCCTCTAATTATTTTGTACCATGGTATAAAATGCCGAGCCTGCCATAATCCCTATTTAGAGGATGCCTGTAAATCGCCAAGCCTGCCACAATTTGTATTTAGAAGCTGCCTCTAATTATTTTGTACCATGGTATAAAATGCCGAGCCTGCCATAATTCGTATTTAGAGGCTGCCTCTAATTATTTTGTACCATGGTATAAAATCGCCAAGCCTGCCATAATTCCTATTTAGAGGATGCCTCTAATTCATTTTAGCCGTAAGTCGTAAATTTTCGCCTTCTTATTACTTCCACCAATGATATGCGCTTTCACAAATTTGGTTCGATATCTCTACGCTTGTTACAAGTTTACTCATTGGTCAAATTTAATATTCTTGATATGACATCGAGTTGTTTATGACTTACGGCTAAAATGAATTAGAGGCATCCTCTAAATAGGAATTATGGCAGGCTTGGCGATTTTATACCATGGTACAAAATAATTAGAGGCAGCCTCTAAATACGAATTATGGCAGGCTCGGCATTTTATACCATGGTATATATTATTTACAGGCAGCCTCTAAATACGAATTGTGGCAGGCTTGGCGATTTAGAGGCATCCTCTAAATAGGAATTATGGCAGGCTCGGCATTTTATACCATGGTACAAAATAATTAGAGGCAGCCTCTAAATACGAATTATGGCAGGCTTGGCATTTTATACCATGGTATATATTATTTAGAGGCAGCCTCTAAATGACGAATTCTGGCAGGGATGGCCAACCATACACGTGCATAAAGAATTCACCCCATTGGCAACCTTAGTTGAATCTTAATCCTTTCTCATTTATTCGGCACAGTGGCCATTTACGGTTCTTCTTCCTGACAAAAATACAGATGGGCCGCCATTTTCAACCATATGGTCAGTCTGGTGTCAGGAACCCTCGAGTGACTTCGCTATGTTAACAATTTTTAGGGATCCGGGAAATCAGCGAGACTGTTCCCAAAAGTTTTCAAACTGTAAACATTTGATTTTTTTCGACAGATTTAGGGGAACAAAAATTTTCAAAAAAAATTTTTTTATAAAGTTTTGAGTCGCGGGGATATTGTTGGGTCGGTCGGGTTACCCCAAACAAACACCTTTTTAATTTAGGCCCAATGATAGCTCCAACATGGAACCTAATGTTACATGGCTGTCAATAGGTCCACATACTTCCATGCCACAATCGTAAGACAAAGCCCGAACCGTATAATCAATGATTTAGTTGCTCGATATCCTTACCATGCATTTTCTGATAAAACGTATCATGAACTAGTCCGAATCATCCGAACAGCCAACATCTGTTGTCTTTTTGAGTAGGTTTCGCTGCCTTTTGTGCCTGGTAAGGATATGAGAGCAACTAAATCATCGTTTATACGGTTCGGGCTTTGTCTTACGATTGTGGCATGGAAGTACGTGGAACCTAATGACAGCCATGTAGCATTAGGTTCCAGTTGAAGCTAGGACAATGACAGGACAATGTTTTATTGAAGCAAAATCGGTGGGAATTTTGATCGGATCTGGAAGACACCTTCAGCAAAATCCCTTTTACCGTCAATAAACATTTACCTCGACAGGAGAGTGACATTTCTGACATTAAGCTGACGGCGATAACCTAGATACAAAGACAATCAGCCTAGCACGTTCAGTGGCCCAAGTAATCATTGCTGCTCCAAAACAACCCATGATGCAAGGCATTGACAGCCTTGTTGTTGTTGCTGTTATACATGGGCCAATTTCCGTCACTCACACTCGTGTACACCTCAGGGCTCTCACTTGGTTGCGTTTGTTGCAACTTTTAATAAGTAACTACCGATACCCCAAGGAAGTATTGTTACTACGGTGTAATGAGCTTACCACAAACCATGTCAAGGAGAATAAATCATGAACTTCGAAATTAAACACACTCCTGCGTTGTTGTTGTTGTTGTTATCCGAGTCCTGCCACCTGACTGCAGTGTGCAATCGGGAACCCTCATGATTGATGGGCCTTTTGACCAGAAATCCATTCGGAATGACCAAATCCTTTATTTATCGTATGTCGGATATGGGATGTTGAGTGATTCTAATATAATATAATTTATTTGTTGTTGTTGTTGTTGTTTATCTGTAAATCCACTCTTAACTCGATGGGTATTTTTCACTGATGCTGCAAGAAAAAATCACATGGTGCTATATTCCCAAAATGCTGTTTGTTCTCTAATGCTTGAGAAACTAGACGGCGGGCGGTGTTCGATCGATCAATACGTGTTGTCAGACTCATTGATGCTGATCAACAAAACAAAAACAAAAAAAGAAAAAAAAAAGAGAAAAGAAAAAAAAGAAAAGAGACATACAATATACAGTGGTAAGGTAGATAGAACAGGGTTTCATAGAAGTCCAAATTTTTGCCACGCAATATTTTTTTCACCTGAATTGAGTATTTTTACGTTTTTGTCGCCGTCCGACAGACTTCTATTGAGTTTATTTCTAATTTTGCAACCGCCATAAGTAATGTATATAACAAATTTTCGTACGACCATCAATGGAGCCTGTCAATACCGCAATGTATTTGAATTGTGAAAATAAAGCAACAAACAGATAATTTAACATCTTCAGTTTTATGTTCTTAATTTACCAAGGTCTAAGATACCATCAATTTTCAGCACATTATGTCACATTGTGGAAGTCAACAAGACAAGATTACACAAGGCAATTCAAATTAATTTTCAAAATTACAAACTTAGTAATTTTGAATGAGATCGAATCACGATGTATCAGTTCCTGGCTTGCAAATGATGTCCAATTTAAGTATGCAAGTTTTGAAACGTTTCAGCTACGCTAATTGAAAACCACTTGGATCTGGATCTTTTGTGTGGGAATTTCAACTTTTTCAAAAGATTTGGTGTGAAATTTGGCAAATATTCGGACTAAAATTAAAAGACCTGTACAACTCCAGGGTTAGATTCAAAAGAGAAATTAAAAAAAGAGAGAGGAAAAGACGTTGCAAAAAAAAAAATTACACGATTGAAGACAAGCAATTGTCATAACTGCAGCTAAAAATGAAATGAATTAGAGAATTCTGTTTGAAAAGGCGCACAATTTTGTAAACTATTTCGCGAAGGCAGCTGGCTCACTTTCGATAGGATCATGCGAACTCTAGACAGATACATAAGTTTACCATGTTTGATTATTGAAGGCTGCAAATAAGTGCCAAACAGTTTGACTTGACCACCCGTATTGAAAGAATGGATTTGCCCATAACGTTTGACCTAAATCATGGAAATGCAGTACCGTACGCCAGACTTTTGTTGATTGGGCAGGCATTTGAAATGTTTCTGTGCTGCCCTAATGTGGGACACTTGTTTCAGGATAATAGACAGATCAGTTAAATTCAATGCCAGAAAATGGAATTTTAAATTTAAAAAATTAGTAAAAATCAACTTCAGTTGTTTTGGTTTGTTTGCACCATGGAGGTAAAAATCGGATCCGATTTTACCTCCATGTTTGCACCATCTCGTTAAATTTTGAAAAAAGTATAAAAAAAATTCAAGTCTTCTTTATGTATCTTCAAATCACAGAATGATCTAGTCAGGTTTATATTGTGGCTAAATCAGTTCGCGGTCTTTGAATTGTCCATTCAAACTTTATTAACTACGGTACAATCAAACTTTGGTTTCAGTTTCAACATCGTAGGCCTACAATGCGTACGGTACATGCGAACAACATGCCAGTTTCTTTACAACAACAACACAACAAGATCGTTCAACTTTGAGTGAAAACAAATGCCCTATGCGAAGATTACATCGTCTCCTTTATCATAAATACTATTCAGCGATGGTCAGATATTTACCAGTCCATTCCAAGGAGAGTTAGACGTCTTTGGGGGCTTATTCATTCCCACATGTCAAACTTTCCCAGCAATTTTTTTTCCGCCACGCAACGCTGTTCGGAAACCTCCACATACATTTAGTATGAATACAGGCTTTAGGGTTACCGACGGCATAACCCCGATAACAGTTCGGGAAACGGACATAAATAATTAGCGGTCGGCAAACCGAAGTTTAACTGAGCGGTACCGAATCACACGTAAATGACCGAAGATGCCGACCTATTTTTTCTGGTACAACAACAACAACAGGTATTCCCCATTTGCCGATTGTTTGTCCGCAATATCTTTCGATTAAAAGTTACGAAATTACGAAGTATTGGCCTTTGGCACCTCTTCCCACTTCCCTTATATGTGTTGTAATTTGGAGACTTCAGTTTTTTGCCAAAATTTCAGTTTTTCCCTTCTAAAACACTGACTTCAGTTTTTTGGTGGCAAAATTGAGTTTTTACGGGAGTTTTGACACCGAATACCGGTGTCAAAACACGACGTGTATGAAACCCTGTAGAAATACTATGTACATTATAAACTGGAGAAACAGGGTAATGTTATTTACAATCCTTGTATGGGTGGCATAGCTGATGCGACTAATTTAAATACATGTTCTAGGGAGGGTAGGTCTTTCCCAGGTAGTCACAGAATGCTCCCACTATCTTAGAATTGTGCTCCCTTGAGAGGACCTCACTGTGCCCACTTAGCACCTGTAGGTTGATCTCCCCCACAATAGATCCTTTCTCCCTGTTGGAAAGATACAGAGTCTGATTCACTATGTCCATCAGGGAATCACGTTCTTCCTCAAATATCGAGCACTGGAAGACATAACGATGTACTGTCTCAGGCACATTGCAGACACTGCAGTCTGCTGACGTTAGGTTGGTGTTCAGCTTCACCTGATGATGTTTCAGTTTGGTATGACCACTGAGGATCTGGTTCAGTCAGCTTTGTTCTCTTCCTCTGTGTTTATGGAAAAACTTTCTGGTGTTGGTCTTCTTGATCACAGCCTGTACACAGCTTACCTTTGTGGAGTTTTCCAACCGCCGTTGCCATTTAACTACCGCCCTCTTCCTCATGTGTCGAAACACTGAGGATTTATCATTTGCGAATTCTGATTGCATAGACTGAGCCTCTACTGCTGCAGTTTTAGCATACTCATCAGCAATCTCGTTGCCTCTTATACCACGGTGACCTGGGCACCAGTGGCATCGGACTCTTGCTCCGCGTCTCAAAATGGTTCTAGCTGATGCTCTAATAGCACTAATATCCTCTGCTCTGTTGCCTGGAATGTCTGAAGAAAAGCTAGACACAATAGCAGACTGGCAGTCTGTAAAGATGTTTACTTCTGCCTCCGCGGTAGTGCCTGCTACATATTCTAGACCTAGTCGAATACCCACCACCTCCCCAACATAATTATTGCCCACCTTGGCAACGGCTTTCTTGAGACATATGGGAGCAGATTTGAGACCCTTGAGGAATACAATGGCTGATGCCCCTACTGGGCCTGGGTTGCCTAGTGCTGACCCATCTGTGAAAATGACTACCCCATCATTCTCCAACAGTTTTAATTTCTGCCTAACAATGTGCTCCTGGTCTACTTTGCTGTTGCTGAACTCCTGACTGACTGAGCACTCCCTGAATAACTCTAACCCGTTATCCCTATACTGATAGTTTTTCCCCACCCCTTCTGGGGACACACCAAACTCTCTCAACCTGCAGAGCAAAGCAGAGAAAAGAGATGGATATCTTTCCCTCTGGGCCCTGTCAATGTGCGACTGCAGCTCTTGCACTATGGGGTCAGTGCCACTACGTGCGAGAATTCTCGTCATTTCTTCTGCTTGTCTCAGCCTGAGGTGAATGTCAACTGGTGTACAATTAGTCAGGACTTCCAGTGTTTCTGTGGATGTGGAATTGAGACATCCAGTCGCTTTTAGAAGAGCTAGTCTGTGCACCTTCTCAAAGTCTCCACATGCTTCCTTACCTGAAGCTGCCACCACAGCAATACCATACTCTAAACGGGGCAAGACCAATGTTTTGTACAGATTAATGAAGTTGGGGGTTGAACATCTAGATTTAGCTCGAGCAAAGTCAGATAAGGATCTAAGGGCACCAAAAGCTGCTGACTGCCTGGCATTGGAATGCTCAGTGAATTTGAGTTGGTCATCCAATATAACACCAAGAAGTTTTTTAAAGCGTACCATGTTAATTTTTTCCCCTTTCAGGACTAAGGTGACTTCTTTCCTTACCATGTTTGGTGGAGCGAACAATAACCCGCAGGTTTTGTTCGCTGACATGACCATGTTCCAGTCAGTACACCAAGTTTTGCCTACTGTGTCTATCTCCCTGTTTACCTCATCTACCAGAATATCTAAGTTAGGGCCACTTCTCAGGATGGTGTTATCATCTGCATACTCTGTGTGGTCAGATGAGGGACTAAGTCCTTTCGTAGCATCTGAAGTGTACACATTGCACAGAGTGGGAGAGAGCACAGACCCCTGTGGGATACCCAGTTTGGACGGAAGCCATCCAGTGGATGCCTCATTGACAGTGAACTTGGACTGTCGTTCACTAAGAAATTCTGAGATATAACACAGTAACCTGCCTCTTATACCCATGTTATACAGCTTGCATATCAACCCCGCTCGCCAAACACGCTCAAAGCAGCTGTCAAAATCCATAATCACCAGAATGGCATATTCTCCCCTAATCCAAGCCTCATATATTTTTTGGACCAGGCGAATGAGTGCATGTGTGCTTGATCTAAACTTTCTATATGACTCGTTAGTGTCGGGAAGAGAGCCATCGCACTCCAATCTCCAGATGAGGCGTCTCTGAACCACCCTCTCCATGATCTTACCCAAGACACTCTCCAGGGCGATAGGTCTATATGCCTTAACAGAATGGTAGCTGTCTTTCCCAGGCTTTGGGAGCAGGACCTTGGGTCCTGTTTAAAGGCAATGGGTAACTTTCCCGAGCTCCAAAATAGCTGCAATATTTTGGTCAGGGTTAGTGCTAACTCTATCCCCCTTTCTTTATCATAATTGAGAAAATCTTCTCCTCGGGACTAGGTGAGGAGTGCAAGGGGGTAGCTTCTATCGCTAGCTGAACTTCTTCAAGAGTAAGGTCAGTGTTCTCAGATGACAGCTGAGCAAGGGCATCCATCTTATCTAAATCCTTGGATTCTTCTTGGACCAGCCAAGCACCTAGTTCTTCTATGGTGCTATACCAGATGGTATTGTTCTGAACTTCTAAGTTCTCTGAGCCATAAACCCCTACCATCTCTTGTAGGATGTCTGTATCTTCAGCTGCCAGAGATCCATCAGCCCGTTCGATTGGCTGTATTATGTTCTTAACTTTTGGATTGATAGTTTTGTTGACAACTGGCCAAAATTTCTGTGGATCCCCTGAGTTGAGTTGGTCAATGAGGTTTTTCCAGTGTTCCTCTATCGCCTTGTCTACTGCTTCTTTAAACTGTTGTTTGGCTTTCTGTACCAGTCCATAATTGTGTGGGTCATTCCTATACCTGAATCTTTTCTTCCTGGCTCTAAGATTGTTTGCTTTGGCGCCTACATCTGCATTCCACCAGCTTTTGCTGTGTGGACATACAGTTTTGCGTTTAATGTTCTTATCAGCTAGTTCCAACAGGGTATGGCGAAATTCAGTATACACCGTCTCTACATCTTTCTCTGTGTCAGATAGAGCCGAGAGCCATTCGTTGAAGACGATGTTTGTCTCGGTTTCCCAATTAGCCCAGTCTGTATTCCGAAAATCCCACTTGCTTTCCCGGAAATTTGATTGTCGATGACCAATCCTGAAAGTTATCAGTCTATGGTCTGTAGCCAAAAAGACCTCTTCTCTGACCGCCCATCCCGAAATATCACTATCTATTCCTCCCTGTACCATGGTAAGGTCTATTATGGAGCTGTCCCTTGTTGGTCTGCTATTGTTGACTATATGTAGATTGTGTTTGTGCAAAATGTCCAGGAGTAATGGTCCGAGAAGGTTAACTTTCTTGTTAAACCAGTAGGGGTGCTTGGCATTAAAATCTCCTGTAATGATGAGAGTGTGAGGCTCCCTACTAACTATCTAATTGTGTCGAAAAGGCTGCCATAGCTCTAATGTCCTCCGGTGGAATGTAAACTGATCCAATGAGGTAGGAATGCCCATTCGTGTAGACGTTGGTCCACACCGCCTCAAGATCCCCTCTAACTAGGTCTGTGCGTTTGACACTCTTGAAATCCTTACGGACCAAGATGGCACTTCCCCCGCCTTGCCTATATGGTCGCGTCCATTTGTTCACATTGCAGTACTCCAGAGAGCTACTAAGGTTCCAGTTCGGTTGCCAAATTTCAGTTAGACATAACACATCGATACTTTGTTTTTTGACTACCTGTTCCATTAAAGGAAATGATGTATTAAGTGACCGGATATTTGCCTGTCCTACCTTCATGATGAATATTTCCTAAGAATAATATAACATAGATGAGAAAACTAAAACCTGACAGCTAGAGACCTAGAACATTTTTCCTTTTCTAAGCTTATTTGCAGACATTTAACTAATCTATTAGTCCAGTCAATCTACGGTCAAAAATAGCCCAACCTGGAACAAATTGCAACAGAAATAATTTTTCGAGCATCTGGTTCAGAAAGCCTTGGCGTACAACATATCAAAAGTCCTAAGCTGTTGCTGTGATGGAAAGCGGTGAAATTTATGGTTGAAGCAGGGGTGTTCAAAAGCCGATTTTGGAGAAAATAACGTCAGAAAAATACGGCCGTTTAGGGGGTGGAGTAGTTTAATCTTGAAATGTATGTACATTTTTGCGATTTCCATGAAATGCTTCAACTAATTCATGACATAGTTGATTATTCTTAGCTTTTCTCCCCAAATAACGAAGATTTCGTGCTATTGACCATCATTCAACGGAGGACATTACGAGGCCAACTTTTAGCCACAACTATTATCTAGTCTGTAACATAATTCCTATCTGCGACGTTTCGGTCAAAATATCAGCTGATACTTTTCTTAGAGCTATGAAACTTAGTACAGCATCCCAACCAATTTTGTATAATTTTCTGTCAAAGTTTCAGTTAAATATGTGCAAAATCAGAGAAAATCGCCAATACAGGCCATGCTATTTTACTGATGACGTCGGGCGGTCAGGTCGTATACTGCAACGTTGAGAAGACGACGTCATTATGTCCAGGAAATAACCCTGGCGGTATTGACAAATTTCTTTAGTTTTGAATGTATTTTGTTGAAACTTTCACAGAAAATTATACAAAATAGGTTAAGACGATGTAGGAAGTTTCATTGCTCTACAAAAAGCATCAGCAAATATGTTGACGAAAACGTCGCGGATAGGAATTATGTTACAGACAGTTTTCATCTGCAATTGCCCATATTCAAATTGCTCGGTTTACAATGCAACATACTATTTTTCACTTGGCATCGAGTAGGAATGCGAATTTGGTTTACAGATTTAAGGGTGAGGTCAAACAAATCCGCACGCTCTTCATATTTCAGGAAATATTCGACGTTAAATGCAATTGAAGAAAGAGAGGTTTGGGAGGGGGAGGGGGTCACACATTACCGTATTCATTATGTTTGTACGGATTGGAAATCTGAAGAAATTCACCCCATAACAGTGAAGTTCATTTATCTTTGGAAAGGTGAAAACAGAGAAAATTCAACACGCCTAGTTTATTTTGATCATATCTGCATACTTCGTTATTCGGAGGATTATGGGTAAATTCAAAAATGGTGACCACGAAAGTTCCATTTTCAGCACTTCTGTCCGATATGAACCAGAGAGAGAGAGAGAATTAAGGTTTAACGTCGCATTCAGCAATATTACAGCTATATAGCGAAGATCAAACAAAATCGGATATGAACCATTTCATGGGTGTTCATTGCATACAAATCAACCTGTCACTCATTGGGTAACTATCTTCTAATATGCTGGGCATTTTTGATGAATTGACCGTTATCTTCAGGAGAAAGGTCAATAAATCAGCAAAACACCTTGGTAATACGGTGTGACCTTGGCCTAATTTACCGGATAATACACATCTGAAGTATTCAGAAAGAGATATTTAATTATTTTGAGTACTTTTAGCATTTTTATCCTGTCGACATAATCCAGGAGCAGAATTTTCGAGCCGCCCTGTTACCACCATTCATCCAGTCCGCACCCCCATTTGTCTCAAGTAAGATGATTATCGACAGTTCCAATTTTGGTGATCTCCGTATTCTGCAGTAATTATAATAAGAAATAGTTCGCATACTTCAGGTAGACCCGACAGAGTGAGTGACGTAATGCTGGTGTGCATCTGAAAATGGCTCTAGTTTACAAGAAAGTCACTTGGTTTCCGCGCTGTACGAGACGAGTTTGGGTAAAATTGTTTTGCTAATACATCATACCATCTTTGGTCGTGCTGAAGTTTCCGTGAGCTCTAATATTACACTACTTCAGCATGGCCCGGTGACTTGGCCTTACTGGCTGTGATTCTCTTGTAGGCTAAACACGTTCTTGAAGGCACACGTTATTTGCTAAAACGGACTAAAACGGACTTCCCTTATATGTGTTGTAATATCGACGGTAAAAAATTCATCTGATAGCTATGTGTCTTCACTGAAGTCCCCTTCACTCAATGCTGGTGTATTTGTGCAGCTGATGCCTCGGCATTCTCCACACGCTGCTGAACATTCCAAAGCGTGCCTTCTGCAAGTGCAGCGCCTGGTATCACAATCTTTCTTGCAGTTACATCTGATAATTTTAAGCAGCTTCTCTGGTGCCGGTGACAAATGTGTCTTGATGGGAAGGACGGAATCCTGAGTAACCGACCACCCCCATTCCTGAGGCTCCAAAGATGCACCATTTCCAATCCAGTGCTGGACTTGCATGTAAACTCGTAGGCTGTGATAGCGTGCAGCTGCAGATATGGGTGGCAAGGTGTGGATCTGAACACATGATGTATTTGATGCGACTTTGCTGGTGAACTTTCTAAAGCGTAGATCATCCAGACCTTCATCAGAGGTGCCGTTGTACAGACATACGAGCACCTTCTCCCCAGCGTTTGCAACCTCTTCTTTTGATGCCTCCCTGCAAAACACTTCGGATTGTTCTCTGAACTTAATATTATTTCGGAGCTTCTTTAGGGCTACAGCTTTGCCAATTCCAAATAAGCGTGATGTTGTGTCGCATCTTGTGATTGCATGTATAAATGGCAAGAGGCGACAGATGTCTGCTCCGAGCATCATTTTTGTTCATTGAATGTCCCATGCGCGCATTTGCTTCATAGTAGAGCACTTTGATTCTGACCGGAAGATGATGTTACAGGAATGGAGGTCAGCATGAAAGCAAAGGAGAATGAGGAGATCTGTGTCCTCTCCGACTAAGACGGTCACGTGATCAGTTGCACTCGCTACAGCAGTTTGCACTATGAGTAGATCGGCGTCACCGGAGGCATGTACTGTTCTGCAGCCGTTCTCCTTCAGCTTCCCACTCAGCATATGAATGAAACGCTGTTTGTTTTCAGCGTTGGCCAAAAATTGATCTTTCTTCAATGTGAAAGGCATATCTCCAGCGAAGTTAACCTTCGGTCCAACAGCTCCCCGGGTACGTCGTAGATGTGCTGTGTCCTTGGTCGATGGGCCCTCTGAATATCCGTCAAACACAATGATAGCATGCGAATACTTTTTTGTGACATGTTCCACGTATATTTCACAAATGGATGTAAAAGTAGCACCTTGTGGCCATCCTATCCGCTGCAAGAGAGATCCTCCATCGAGCACATACTGTACTGTCTCAGCTGGTGGTTCTTGTATTTCACAACTTCCGAGGGCCCAGATTGCGTTCGCCAGACCTGGTTTCTGTGCCTGTCTGAGGAGTCCAGAGGAGTCAAACAGGGAAGACGGATAGCTGCATAGCTCGAATGAGAAAACCTTCGATACATCCTCAAATAACCCGCTCGCTGCTGTAACTAGGCATTGGAATAAGAGCTGAGGGTCCACACGAATAGACTCTCCATTCAATTTCACTGTTACCTTCGTATCAAGAGTCACTGCCTGTAGATTTCTCTTGAATGGGTAATCCAGGACATTCTGGCGAATCATTGACTGGAGGGTGTTCGAACCAACTGCCTTAGATTTATCTGCATTTACACTCTCATCTGCTGTTACACCGGTTGCTATGCTGCGCGAGGAAGAATCCTCAACAAAAGGATTTCTGTCTTGAAGAAACGAAAGGAGTGTGAGTGAGTCTTTGTTGTCTCTCTCTTTCCTCGTTTTGGTCGCTTCCTTATGCTGATCACTCGTATGGAAGTCGGTGCCAGTTAATACCTGCATAGCATTGTTGATATCTGCACATGCAGGCATTGAAAGCAGCCACTGTGTTCGCTGTGAATCTGTCAGTCCGCGTCCTCTTGTCAGACCACCCGTTGTCTTAACACTTCTCATCAGAACTTGTTCAATGACAAGATCCGTTGACAGGCCTGCCCAGTAGCGATCACTCCTCCTGAGAACATGGTGCCCATTTTCGAAGAATGAGTATAGCTCAGGGTGTTCTTGCTCGAGCTTCTGCATGTTCTGTAGATAGATGTGGGCTGATTTTGTGTACAGATTGTGACCTGCAGCAGCAAAAAACGGCAGCATTTCCTGTAGCGCCTGTAGATGGAGATGCCAATTGCCTGTTCGTTCGGCTTTGATGAATTTTCGGAGAATATCCAACATGTCCATGTATTGTAGCCAAAGTGATGCAGTACGGGATTGCGCCAGTGACTGTTTCTCTGAAACGAGTTTTCCTTGTAGTTTGTCAAAAACACCCGCTGCACAAACGGTCTGCATAGAAATTTTACCAGCCACGAGCTTGTCGAATAACTCAACCGCCTCAATCAAGTCTTTATCAACAGCAACCGTAGCTGTATTGGGTTGTTGTGGTTGCCTCGCAAATCCACTCCCAGATTCAGCCAGGCTGGATGTTGGAACTAGGTTTGCTTCAGCTTCAGCTGTCTCCTGTCTGATCAAAATACTTTCATCCATCGATGCAATGTCATCTTCAGGGTGAATCGCAGTTTAACAAGCTGAGTAGCTAGCAGGTCCTCCGCCAAGTAGCCTGTTTGAGAGCATGCAGCATATACGCTTCCATTATCTCCTTAAATATAACTTGGAAAGTGGATATGTGTATGTGGAAAGAGACATTTATCTGGAATTGTTGAGACAATTTGAGGAGCTTTGGGAAGCAGTAATGGGTAGTGTAACACTGGAATGTAAGTCTGTAGTTGTATATGGATTTGTGGATGGTGAGGTTTATAAATCGATGGGTGGAATAGATCAAGATATCGCGTTCACAACACAGACGGGTACAATATGGGCGAGTGAAATCCAAGATGGTCAATGGCAGCCATCTTGGATTACATACTACCTCAATGAAAATCAATACCAATGGCTGTCTAACTGATGTGAAACACCCTCTCGAGTTTGAAGTCGATTGGTCAAATTGTTATCGAGATATCACGTTCACAAGATCCGAGATGGATGGAATCCAATATGGTCAATGGCAGCCATCTTGGATTACGTACCTCAGTGAAAATCAATACCAATGGCCGTCTGACTGATGTGAAGAACCTTCCCAAGCTTGAAGTTGATGGATGGAATTGTTCTCGAGATATCGCGTTCACAAGATCTGGGACGGATGGAATCCAATATGGTCAATGGCAGCCATCTTGGATTACGTACCTCAGTGAAAACCAATACCAATGGCCGTCTGACTGATGTGAAGAACCTCCCCAAGCTTGAAGTTGATTGGTGGAATTGTTCTTGAGATATCGCGTTCACAAGATGTGGGACGGACAGAATCCAATATGGTCGATGGCGGCCATCTTGGATTACGTACCTCAGTGAACATCAATACCAATGGCCGTCCAACTGATGTGAAGCACCGTCTCAAGTTTGAAGTCGATTGGTCGAATTGTTCGCAAGATATCGCGTTCACAAGATGTGGGACGAACAGAATCCAATATGGTCGATGGCGGCCATCTTGGATTAGGTACCTCAGTGAAAATCAATACCAATGGCCGTCTAACTGATGTGAAGCACCTTCTCAAGTTTGAAGTCGATTGGTCGAATTGTTCTCGAGATATCGCGTTCACAAGATGTGGGACGGACAGAATCCAAAATGGTCGATGGCGGCCATCTTGGATTACGTACCTCAGTGAAAATCAATACCAATGGCCGTCCAACTGATGTGAAGCACCTTCTCAAGTTTGAAGTCGATTGGTCGAATTGTTCTCGAGATATCGCGTTCACAAGATGTGGGACGGACAGAATCCAATATGGTCGATGGCGGCCATCTTGGATTACGTACCTCAGTGAAAATCAATACCAATGGCCGTCCAACTGATGTGAAGCACCTTCTCAAGTTTGAAGTCGATTGGTCGAATTGTTCTCGAGATATCGCGTTCACAAGATGTGGGACGGACAGAATCCAATATGGTCGATGGCGGCCATCTTGGATTACGTACCTCAGTGAAAATCAATACCAATGGCCGTCTAACTGATGTGAAGCACCTTCTCAAGTTTGAAGTCGATTGGTCGAATTGTTCTCGAGATATCGCGTTCACAAGATGTGGGACGGACAGAATCCAATATGGTCGATGGCGGCCATCTTGGATTACGTACCTCAGTGAAAATCAATACCAATGGCTGTCCAACTGATGTGAAGCACCTTCTCAAGTTTGAAGTCGATTGGTCGAATTGTTCTCGAGATATCGCGTTCACAAGATGTGGGACGGACAGAATCCAATATGGTCGATGGCGGCCATCTTGGATTACGTACCTCAGTGAAAATCAATACCAATGGCCGTCCAACTGATGTGAAGCACCTTCTCAAGTTGAAGTCGATTGGTCGAATTGTTCTCAAGATATCGCGTTCACAAGATGTGGGACGGACGGACGGACGGAAGGACGGACGGAAGGACGGACGGCTAGCATTTCCAAGTCCTCCCACCACTTCGTGGTGGAGGACAAAAATTCGGAACTTGTCTCTGAGATGTCACCTGTGACGGATAACTGCTGGAATCAGCGTTAGATGGAACAACCGAATCTGAGGATCGGCGGGAGGACGGTTCATCTGTGGGGCGAACTACTTCTGCATTGCCTGGCATGTCCACCGTTAGACCATTTTGGTAAGTGACCTCATCCTTATTGGAAACCCCAGAAATCGGAAAGTCGAAGGTCTTTGAAACAAGCCTTGCATGCAAAGCAGAGTCTACTAGGAAGTGTCCCCTGGTTGCTCTCGCTACAGCTTTTCCTGTCAACATGTGTCCCACTGCATTCGAGGCATATACTGTTTCTAGGAGTTCCTGGAGTCCTGAACCGCCCATTAGGTGACCAATACATCCCAGGAAACTCATCTGGACATGGAACCCACCCAATCTCAAGACGATTGTCCGCAATTCGCTGTTCTCGGGCTCTCTGTAGATGGTCATTAAAGCCTTCCAGTAGAGTGGTTGGTCGAATGTGATGACTGGCTGTGCTCCGTTGCGTCTGGCCTGTGTACAGATAAATCTCAAAGTTGAGTATATACAGGAGAGGTCGGTGGGATCCATGTCAATCATCGGGAGGAAGATGATAGATGACTTACCGGGATAATAACCTTCCTGTGCCATTTGCATCATACCTGACCATCCTTGTGTTTTTCCAAAGCAAATCAAGTTCCCACGTCGGGTCTTTGGTGTTGCAATCATGTAATTTCTGAAATGTGACAACCGACAATAGGTTTGCTCGTGGCTTGTAGGAATGAACGTCAATCTTTCCAACTGCAGCGAGATCAGCAGATGTTGCACAAATCCTCGGAATTGGTTTCTGATATTTTATGGCTGGTGTGACCCCTGCGATGATACCCATTCCATGGAATGTGTCATGGCCATCAAGTGTTCTGATGTTGTGATCCACATTATCGGCAACAAACTGCATGGAGCAACCAGGAAGAAAACCAGGGATGTCTGTTCCTTGGACGGCAGCTGCACAGGCTTCAAATTTTTTTACCTCAGAATATGATGAACAAAAGCCAAGATTATTGAGGGTATCCACCAAAAATCTGGATGCAAAATGGTGATGCATTTGTATCCCAAGTCCAATCTGCAGAGGTGCGATAATAGCTCTGGGTCGTGCTGCCTGGATGATTGCCTGCCCAATAGCCGCAACTTTGACTTCTGAATCGATTTCCCTAAATATGGTGCTCAATAGGAGTCGTAACCTTTCTGGCACAAATGCAATATTTTCTCCAACTGATAGGATGTCGGAAGGGGCTGGGTAGGTAGCTTTTGAAGCATCCATAGACTTGATGTCATCATGTATCACTTTTGCCGCTGCCAGTATGGCGTTGTGTTTGATGTCGCTGTCGGTAAGAGAATCTGGTGGTGAGAACTATGTAAAATAGATGATGCTGTGATTCTGAAGGTGACCACGTTCGGTCTGCCGTTTATTGACGTGATGATAATTGATGATCCAAAATGTTCTGTCAGCTTCTCCTTCATATAACGTGAACTATACGCATTTTCCCCACACAATTCCCTCATTTTTTTTGTAAGATCATTGATTGTAATTTGGTGGCTGTGATTCTCTTCCAGGAACTGAATAATCATCAGGAATGCAGTGGCTTGATCTTTGTTCACCGGCCTTCCATAGGGATCATTGCTGTGTTTGCTTGCGGTCCGAAATGCCTTTGGTATCTGCTTTCTCGTCCTGAAGTTTACACTGCATGACTGGTGATATACAGCACGAACAGCAAGTAGATCTTTGCCTTCTGTCCACAAAACAGGCAGTGATCATTGAACTGAAACTGTGCGTTTTGAGAGCGTAAGGCACAAGAAGACTCCGTTTGTGAGATTTGATAGATTTTGTTTGGATGACAATAGAGGCGACGACACTCTTGATGGATGCGCTGTCCAGGATGAGTGTGTACAGTCACCCCGTGTCAGACTGGTAATGTTGATACTTTGAATGCCTTTTTTGCGAAGTTGGGCGATCGGTTGCCCATTTTCAAGTGGAGCCTTGCAAAAGATACAGCATTCCATTTGAAAGCATCTGCCTGGAGAAGAAAAGTGATAGCAATTAAACGATAGTAATTACAGCTATATTTCGTTACAATGTAGACGACTTTGTAATTCTCAAAGGAGAGTTACTTCTGACGGACTGTCACTGGCTGGGGTTAGACTGAATCGCCGCAGAAATCGCGTAATCAGCGACTCCACGCGGTGTCGCTGGCACCTCAATTCGATATAAATTTATTCAAAAATGTATTCAGCCGTTTCAAAGCACTTAATTTCAACGGATTCCTGAAAAATTTCCCTTCATGGTCAGCCCAAATTCGACAATATCCGTTACGTCATTCGCCTGTTACGGACGCTTTTATTCCATTTGTTTTTTGAGATAATTGATCCCGTTTTCTGTTTAGAGTAACGTGAATGAAAATATGTTAATATCGCATGTGAAGCGAACAGCGCAAGCGCACGTGAGCGTGTTGAACCGTATAAGGACATGACCAGTATAAACTGGATTTCAATCAATCACAACAGATGATTTCGCTATTATTTTGGAAAATGAAATTAGATCGCCCGTAACAAGAATCCGTTGGTGTCAGTTAATTGCTGTGAAACCGTCGAATACTTTTTTTAAATTAATATCGAATTGAGGTGCCAGCGACATCGCGTGGTGTCGCCGGTTACGCGATTTTTGATGCGATTCAGATCTAACCCCAAGCAGTGACAGTCCGTCAGAAGTAACACATCCTCATGGCGAAGGGATTATAGAGCGGATTAGGCTAAGCAGTGAAGATTCACTGACCTGGTTTGATAAAATTATCGTCATTACTGTAATATCAAATCTACTTTATCCATGAAAAGTTATTGTTACCATACAATGAGAAAGGAAATATATTTATGTGCCTCACACGAATTTTTACTTCTCATATATAATCAGCTACTTCAGTACATTCATCTTTGAGGCGGCGTTAAATCTTTAGTTGACGGGCTCGACTCGGGATTCACAACCCGACACACTTATTCTCAATACTATCTACAAAGAGCTGAGACTCACCACACTACATTTCTGGATGGATATCTGTGATGAACCCAAGATATCTATCAGGCTGTTCTGCTGACATATCACACTCAAGTGGCAATTCTAGTCATTGTTCTAAATTCTGAAGAAAAAAATCGAAATTGTTTTCAAATAAATGGTTGATAGTTGATCCCACAAAACCATCTTAGCTATGGAATAAATTATGTCCGGGTGGAAAGAGGATATCGACAGAATCGGACGAAAAACACCAGGAACATAGACTATAGAGGGGAAAAGTATGATTGAACAGAAAATAAGCTCGCAATACCGCCATAGTACAGTGTAATTCCCACCTCTGCGTAATATGGCCATTAAATATGCTCCTAAGCCCTCTAAAGAACTGAGACTTACCGCATCATGTATTTGGCATTATCTAAAAATGAGAACTCCTTGATCTGTTCCGTTATGATGTAAAATTCCTTTTTTATGGTTGGGGCATTTGAAATGGAAATATGTTTAAGATATATAAACTGTTAGACCTGCTGCAATCACACCTCATGTGAATTTAATCAGTTTTCAAGTGACATCACATGGCCAATAAAAACATTCAAGTTGATAGATGAAAGACAACCAAACTATTTTGAATGGTCAATTGTCCGGGGACCTACGCAGCTAGGTCACTGTTCTACATTTTCTTCCGCTTTATCAGATAATCTACTTTACTCTACTAAATCTCGTTTATTAAACAGAAAAATATTGATTGTTATATATATTTCATGAATGATTCTGGATATAGCCATACCCGCGGTAATATCCCGCGTTTATTGGTGTAACATCCAAATTTGGCACACCCGTGTGAGTTTGCGCGCATTTTGGTGCGTACGCGTTTCCATACATTTCGTCGCAGCGCCATATATGGATGCATGCAGGAAAGAGGGCGGTGAACACTCACGTTTCAGCCGTGCAATTAACGAAACAGTGATTCACAAGTGTGTTGTTTGGACTCATCGGCTGTATATCTGTAAAATGAAAGAGCATAGCACTAGGAAAATTGGAAAACAACGAGCAATTCATCAATTGCACGGTACGGCCGCACTGCGTTGACAGCAACAATATTACGGCCAATATTACAACAACAGCGCCGTGAAATAGCAGAGAAAAGTACCTCATGTGAATATATTCTCAATTTTACAGTATTACGGAATGCTCATCAACCATCAGTGTACAGAACATGAATTAGGCGCACTCACCGGTCTCGCACCCACCACCGGGTTTCGGTTGTTTACATCGATCAGCTTGTCGGATTCGTCAACAACGCTGTGGTGTAAAGAGGAGTAGTCTCCCTTGCAACGTATGGTAGCCCGTTCGAAACAGAATATTGCTACATGCGTGGTGGGATTTTATAATGCTAAATTTTAAATGTTCCACCACTCAGATTTCTTAGGACTTTTGATATAATGTTGGTAAAGTATTATTAGTCATGTTAGCGAAGAGATACTTTCTGTTGCAATTTGTTCCAGGTCAAACCCTAAATTGACTGGACTATATGTGTTTAACTAATCTATGTGTTTATCTGAGGCTAAGCGTGAAAGTACAGTAGTGCCTAATACCAGTCTCTAGAGGAGAGCTTGTGGCTCAAGGTCCTGTAGAACTGGCATGCCTTGCTGAATGCGGCATGCGCCCCTTCACAATTTGCACATTTAGGTGGACGCTCACACTTGCCGTTGTGATCAGTCCCACAGTTTTCACATCTGTGCTCTAGATCACAGTTAGCTGCTATGTGTCCGAAATTTTGACAATTAAAGCATCTCGTAGGGAGGGTTCTTTTTGTGACATATGCTTCAACTTTGCCTACTTACTTTCCCAGGACTGGTGAACTAGCGAGGATAGCTGCCAAATCCTGCTGGGAGGCACAGTCTACCACTATAACTGGCAATGGTCTGTGACTATCTCTATAATGTAGTCTTCGAACAGATAAACCTCCAGAAAGTTGAAGCTGTTTGGATATGGAATCCTCCAGCTCTGTCACACTGAGATATTTCGGAACATTTTTAATTACACATCTACATGTGGATGCTAATGATTTGTTGTGTGTCCGAATGTTTTTTCCTTGACCCCCAAAACTATCATCAGCCCAGTCTTGTTTAAGAATGTCCCTATCTCCCTCAGACTTGCAATGGATGGCGATTCCTCCTCTGACTAAGGGGTAGGCCCAGATGAACTTTGCCTTTGGTTTAACCCTACTAATCTCTGTCTTGATTTCATGGCTGTCATTAGGCCTTTTCTTCAGACCATCAATAATCAAAATATTATCATTGGAGGTGGACTCCTCTGTGTTGACCTTATCCCGTGTCTCCTTTGGAACCTTTACCGGATTATTTTGCTTTGTCTGCACATCTGTTAAACTGTCAAACAGTACTTTATTTTCTCCTTCAATATTGCTGACAATGCACTTAGGGCAAGCATATTCAATGTCTCTAAGTGTTGCACAAAATTGATCATTGAAGCCTAGGCACAGACCATGCCACCACTGACTGCACAGGGAGCACTGAACCCAGCTGAGAGATTTAGATTTTGAACTAGGCACTGCATGACATGGGCAGTCATCTAAATCTATATTTTGTGTTTTACTGGTGTGTTGTTTGGTATCTGTTTTTTGTTTTATGGGCTTCTTCTGGGCTAGTTTAGACGTACAGTTACCTTTGATGGAATAAACAGCAGTCTCTGAGGATTTGCTGTTATCCGTATGACTGTCACGATCCGCGACCCCTGGACGCTAGACTAGATTGATTAAATTGGGAATTAAATTCAGGCACAGAAAACACAAAAAACAACAACAACACAGAAACAGATAAAAAACAAAATAATAAAAAAAATGATAAAGCGGAAAAACTATATTGAATGCAGATTTTACTTTTCAATAAGCATGCAGATAGATAGGATAAGATAAGATGGTTTATTGCTCGTTTCTACCCGAAGGCTAAAGGCACCACATAAAAGCGTACATGTATGTATACAGGACATTTATATGTCCTGGGCAAATTGATTAGGCCCCGGATGCATGGCACCCTTGCTCATTCCATAATCCCAAGTCATGGTTGGTCTGTCAAATCCAAGCCATGACGGATAGCTTGTACACTGCAACGAATATCAGCCACTTCAACAGGAAATATGTTATGATCTCCCCGAAAATGCCCATATTTGAACGAATTAAGTGCCAGTCAATGTCTCCATCTGGTTGCTTTGAAGTCAGATGTTTACAGGCTATCCGAGATTTTTTAAATTCAAGATACGCCCTCATGTTTTTTCATCAGCAGCCGCCGTGGACCTCATTGAGTCATTCTGACGCATTGGGAGCAAATTATTTTTAACACACTAATTGTCCTATTGGCTTTTGTTTTAAGTTATGTTCTTTTTTAATTTCTGTATGATTCATATATGGAAAATAAAGTATTATATTGTATTGTTTCCTCTCGAACTTCAAAGATTTTGTCCTTCAGCTTCTTCTCAACTTAGGGAGCTTCTTGAAATAGGAACATGAGTTCCTTGATAGGAATGGCATATGCCGGTTAGGCAAATCGGATACACCATGCCCAATGTGGTGTTCTGATATGGATGGATTAGAGTTCCAGTTTGAATGACTTATGCCATTCCCCTCTGCCATTCCCCTCTTGTTATATGTGGCATAGCCATCCTTTGTCTGCCCAGTTCCAAAAAGTATGCCATGGAGTTCCTAGGAGTTCCAACTCGGCGCAGCATGCCTCTCTGTTTGGAATGCCGGCAAGGCTTTGGTGTAAGACCTCCCATTGAAAAGGTAATATCCTTGACAAAAGACTGCCAATACAACTTGCAGCAGATCCTTTGTCAATTATATCGTAAACTATCCCTTTCTGGATAGTAATATTCCAGTTGGACCTGCATATGGCGTATACATATCTCGCTTAGTAGCATTTGCTAGATCCTGTGTTAAATGTGATGATTTTAATCAACGTCACAAAACATTGTTGCAGAAACAGGGCTATTCCACCAAGCGCCTCCACTCAAAGTTTCTCAAATTTGGCGATACATATCGCATGCTGATAGCAAAATACGAACGTAGCGTGCAAGATCTATGGCGCTACGTTTCGTAACAGGTGTCTAATTCCGCTTAACCCGGGGCTAGGGGCCGTATGAGCCCATGCACTTCAAGATCCTCATGGTACTCATATGAACAGCCACAATCAAAGCGTGACTGAGGTACATTATTTTTAGATGACGACTCTATAACGAATATTATGGATTAAGAATACTGATCAGCGATACGGATTTGATATTTTGGAACATCATGATGTCTTGCCGGTATCATTGAAAACTGTTGACCGCTTCTCTCTTGCAGGAAACAAGCCTATGTTTATGTATACTTTTGTCTTTTTGAATTTGGTGCTAATACTGTTATATGGAAATGGAATAGGTCTTTGGATTATGGACGCGGATATTCTCTAATGGAGGACGGCTGGATTATGAATGACGGACTAGACGCTTGTAATTACACCAAATCGTTGCCGGAATGCCTTATGTCAGTTTCTAGCATGCCCCAATTTCAAGAAGCTTCCTTAAACTGAGCTTTAATCTAATCAGAAGTTCATAATAGACAATTATGAACTTCTGATCTAATTAAATTCGACGAAGGTAGCGTATTGCCCCAAAACACCTTCCGTTCATTGGTTGATACTGTAGTGCTCAGTGTTTTAGCATAGTTCGTGATGAAGGACAACTAATAACCAGGTCAACCGGTTTTGGCTTGTACGACCTGTGACTAATCTATAGATCCCGGGATCGAGGATATATGTGCTATATAAGAGTTGGCTTGGCTCTATTTGGGGTTCTTGGGTTTTGGATTACTGAGGGTACACACCAGAGGTCGGTGCCGTCCTGACCACCAGGACCGGTAAGTTATATACTTACTTGTCCCGGCACGACATTGGTGTGTTCAGGCGGCACGACATTGGTGTTTTGAAGTAATTCGGGGGCCTGTTGTTTCGTGATGAAATAATCACTGTCGAAGTTTACGCCATTTTTTCGCGTGTCGGCGAGAGATGGTGGGTTCGACGGTGAAATAATTTATCCTCTATTGTTTTCGCGTTTGTATCGCTCGACAGGTTAATAGACTTTGCCGGGCGATAGCGGCGAAAATAATCCAAAACCCAAGAACCCCAAATAGAGCCAAGCCAACTCTTATATAGCACATATATCCTCGATCCCGGGCTCTATAGATTAGCCACAGGTCGTACAAGCCAAAACCGGTTGACCTGGTTATTAGTTGTCCTTCATCACGAACTATGCTAAAACACTGAGCACTACACACTTCCCTGTTTTAATGTAAACTTTGTGAGAACGTCCTTTATTAAAACAGGGAAGTGTGTAGTGCTCAGTGTTTTAGCATAGTTCGTGATGAAGGACAACCAATAACCAGGTCAACCGGTTTTGGCTTGTACGACCTGTGACTAATCTATAGAGCCCGGGATCGAGGATATATGTGCTATATAAGAGTTGGCTTGGCTCTATTTGGGGTTCTTGGGTTTTGGATTACTGAGGGTACACACCAGAGGTCGGTGCCGTCCTGACCACCAGGACCGGTAAGTTATATACTTACTTGTCCCGGCACGACATTGGTGTGTTCAGGCGGCACGACATTGGTGTTTTGAAGTAATTCGGGGGCCTGTTGTTTCGTGATGAAATAATCACCGTCGAAGTTTACGCCATTTTTTCGCGTGTCGGCGAGAGATGGTGGGTTCGACGGTGAAATAATTTATCCTCTATTGTTTTCGCGTTTGTATCGCGGGCGTGACCTGGGATATGGGGGCATGTATTCCCCCGCGGTGATGCGGTCTGGCGGTGATGCGGTCTGCCTCCGCGGACAGAAAGTAGTCCCAAATACGCGGGTTTTCGTGAGAATGTTCTACAATCTTCAGGGGCGAGAGGGGTCCCTATTGGACCGATTGGGTCCAGTGAGGGGTCAAAGTGAAGCGCTTCTCCAGGACTATCCAGTCATGGGTTGGTGCATGTAAAATTACTTTTGTCCCGAAAATATAAAAAGCGGAACACGGACTTTACCCCTACAATAGGGGAAAACTCCTATCAACCCTATCCCAAAGGGCTAATATCGGTCCCTGGCTTATCAGGGCCTGCTGAGAGAGGTAGGGTGGGGGAGTGGGTGTATGTGAATTTAGGATTTGTCCCGAAGTATAAAAAAGCGGAACACGGACTTTACCCCCACAATAGAGGAAAACCCCTATCAACCCTATCCCAAAGGGCTAATATCGGTCCCCCGGGCTTATCGGGGTCTGCCTATGAAGTCATGGGTGGGTGCATGTAAAAAAGGATTTGTCCCCCGAAAATAGAAAAAGCGGAACACGGATTATACCCCTACAATAAGGAGAAAACTCCTATCAACCCTGTCTAGTGGGGGCTAATATCGGTCTCCGGGCTTATCGGGGCCTGCCTATCAAGTCATGGGTTAGGGTACTCAACTTACATCCGGATTATTTCCATACAGGTTACTGCGCAGGTCACGAGGTTCGGTGGGTCTGCGCAAGTGTGTGACGTCACTTCCGGTTTTCAGAATGACCAAAAACTACCTCCGAACACAGAAGACTTCCAATTTTTGCTTAGACCTTAGACGTATGGAATGCATGTACTAGAACAGTCGGGACCTCCTCAACATCGGGGATTTTCCATCCAGATTCTCCCCGACCCGGCCCGGCCCGGCCTGGCCCGGCCCGGCCGCATGCCTGCGCAGGTTATCCGGCCGAGCGCGTGCGCGGGTTATCCGGCCGCACGCCCGAGCGGCATCACTGGAAGTATGCGGTTGAATTTCAGGTCAAAAGGTCAAAGGTCACATCCAGGTCAAAGCCCAAAGGTCCCCCTTCCGGCAATGTTCGGCCCTCTCCGGGCCAATAGATAGCCTTTATCCGCCCTTCCGAAGCACCCATGGAATGCACAGATCACGCCATATAATTATAGTATGGTACCGAGTGTGTGTACATCCGGGTTCTCAGTGTGCGCGCGAATGACGTCACTATGACGCCACATCCGCATGTAAACACACCCATGGCGGTTCTTCCAGCGTGGATGTGCTGTGATGGAGGGGATAATAAAAGGATTGACCTGTAATCTTTGTTGTTGTTGTTGCTCTCTTTTTGGACTAACCAATCAGAATAGTACGTGTCACGGACTACACCCGTACAGCTACGTATAGGCGCGCATGTGTGACATGGTCTATAAAACACGTCCCTCTGGATCCACACGCCCACACGTTGCAGAGCCATGACGGACACCCATCCCTATGCAACTCGCATTTTACAGCATGCGACCGTGGTTAATTCACTCACGGTTTACCGAGCAGTGGTTCGGTCCATGTTTGCAGATGGCGACGACAACGAGGGGCGACGCCAGATCCTGAAAGAGTTCACAGAAGCGGTCCTCGACAGAGTGGACTCGATGGAGAGGTGTGCTATCACTCACCACTTCTGGACCATGACAGCCATCCTTGATGCCCGGGCTATGAGCAGCGACGGCTCGTTGGACTAGTAATGGTCTTTGCCCTATTGACCCTATTGCTGTGGCAATGACAGAGCCTCCACAGATGCGCTTATGTGCAACCGATATATACCAGGGTCAGTCACAGTGTGCGTCATTCGCCGTTCGTCATTGGGTCAACCATGTCACCGAGGGACCTGACCATAAATACGAGAGACAGTCAGAGTGTGTGTCATTCACCGTTCGTCATTGGATCAACCATTTCACCAGTACTACGAGCCATCCTTCCTCCTTCACACCGGGTGGGGTTACACATCTATGAGGATAAAGTCACCATCGTTGGAAACCGTGGAGATGTTTGCTGGTCGCGCGCTGAGACCGTATCGAATACGGTTTCGCTACACCGTGAACGCTGGACCAAATTTAAACGGGTATTGAGCGGTGAGCTGGACGGAAACCTCATCCACATAGACAATGCCATCTACGTACACCGTGGACCTTTCTTCCCACGCCTGTTCCGTTACCAGGACCATACGCGAGGCTTCATCGTAGACCCCGATCTGTGGACAGCCTTCGAGAAAGTGGTGCCTATTGTGGACCAGCTGTTTACACCGGACGAGCGGTCAGCAGTTCAGTTGGGCTGGGCTCGTGCCCTGAGTGAAGCGGCGGCAGAACCCAATGAACAAATTACCAAAACTAGCGAGGAAACAGAGGCAGACGACGATGCCATTGATTTTCCGGCTAGGCTGTCTGCCCAGTCACATGACCACTTGATCCTTTCATCTCACGTCATAAAATTTTTCTCCCTATAAATACGAGAAACAGGCAAATCTGTTACCATTCACGTACTGAACATGACGGAGCATATAATACGGGCGTTTCTCAGCTTGACCCCCGAGGTCTTCCTGCACGTCTATGCGGATACGGTCGATATCAGGGAGGAGGTGGGAGATATCTGTGATGCAGACCCTACACAGCCGTGCCCGGCTAACATTCGTCTGTTCTGGGAGGGCTGGACCAAATTCAAACGGGTGCGAGCTGGACGGCGACCTCATCCACTTGTGTCACGATGTATATATCCGACGCGGCCCCTTCTTTGCTCAATTGGTTGTACAGCGGGGGTACAGTGCATTTTACCCTTCACCCTGTTCTATGGTCTGCTGGTAGAAGCCGAAGAAGAAAATCAGAAAGAAACTCCGACCCAAGATATACCCGTTATAAATAAACGATAGAGCCAGGGTCCATCATCATTTGTCACCATGAAGAGCTGGGAGAAGATGTTGGATAACTTATACTACAGACCCAACAGTCCGGCGGCCTATAGTGCATTGTTGGCTCTCTATCGAGCGGCCAAACCCCAGGACATACAACGTGCCCAGGTCCGACATTGGTTAAAAAAACAAGACACCTATACCTTACATCGATCTGTCCGTCGCCATCGGGTCATCGTGGGTGGTATAGATGCCCAGTGGCAAGCGGATTTGGTCGATATGAGCGCCTTTACCAAACACAACGATGGGAATCGGTATATCTTGACGTACATCGATATCCTGTCGTAGTATGCGTGGGTGGTATCCATCCGGACGAAAACGGGGGCGAATCTCATAGTGGCGTTCAAGGACATCTTCAAGACCGAGCGCAAACCCTTGTATTTGCAAACCGACGTAGGCACGGAAGTCCTCAACAGACCGTTCCAACAGTTTCTGAGAGCACAGAAGGTGTTTTTCTTCCATACGTACCAAGGACCAAGGCTTCCGTTGTGGAAAGGTTCATCAGGACATTCAAAGGCCGCATGTATAAATATTTCACCTATGAGAATACAAGGCGGTACATCGATGTTCTCTCGAAACTTGAGAGTGGTTACAATCGAGCCTATCACCGGAGTATAGAGAGAGCCCCCATTACCGTGACCCATCGCAATGAAGCCCAAGTCCGGCGTGTCTTGTAACCCAGGCAATCGCAGCGAACGCCGAAAGAGGTGTTCAAGGTCGGGAACCCTGTACAGATCAGTAAAGTCAAAGGTCAATTTGAGAAAGGTTACTTGCCCAACTGGAGCGATGAGCACTTCCTGATTAAACGGCGCCTACCCCGACAGCAGCGAGCCTATGAACTGGAAGATCTTCAAGGGGAACCGTTGCAAGGGACGTTTTACGAGACGGAATTACAGCCTGTCGTAAAAACAAAGCAAGACTACTACACGGTGGAGCAGATTTTGAAAACGGAACGTCGACGTGGCAAACTCTTTCATTTCGTCAAATGGCAAGACTGGCCCAGTTCCTTCAACCAGGTGTAACGACTATAAAGCCAGACACCACTAATGTCATCCTTCATTCCACGTTCGACCACGGTGCTATGGACAAACAGCAGCTGCTTCTGAACACAGCGTCTCCCAAAACGCGCAAAGCGCAAGTGGGCTTTGTGGTGATATTGCTAACCCTGATGAGTGTGTTGTACGGAGGTGTGTTTTACGACGTAGCCTATCTCAGCACTCTAGTTAACCAACATATAACTCCAGCTGTGATCGAAACGATCCCAGTCTTCGCCACCACACCACGTGTATAAGCCACATCGAGCTCCACACCAAGTATGCAGTCCACATCGAGCTCTACACCAAGTACACCCACTACGTCTCAAAACCCACTGGATTTCATCACTCACAGTGAACGCCCATCGACAACGGCGACCGACGTTGTTGTTGCACCCACCACCACCCCAGTTCACTCGTCCCAAATTTACAAGAGCGGGTTACCACGACAGCGGATACGCCTCCAACCATGGACCCTCGGTGGCAATATCCCTTCACTTGCGTCATCGCAGGACCGACGGGCTCCGGCAAAACGCACTTCGTCAGGAAGCTCCTTCAACACGCCGAGAGCATGATCACCCCACCCATTGCCCGAGTCGTGTGGTGTTACGGAGAATGGAAGTCAGCGTATGCAGAAGGCCTACCCAACCTGGCCGATTTGGAACCGGACACCTTGGTGGTTCTGGATGATCTCATGGCGGAGACGGATGCGCGGGTCACCCAACTCTTTAGCAAAGGCAGCATTCATCGACGGCTTAGCATCATCTACATTGTGCAGAATCTGTTCAGTAAAAACAAAGAACATCGGAACATCAGCTTAAATGCCCGCTACCTGGTGGTCTTCAAAAACCCGACAGATACCACTCAACTTCTGCACCTGGCGAGACAGATGTATCCCGGCCGCACACCGTTTGCGTTGGAAGCCTTTGAAGATGCGACAGCCCCTCAGCACGGGTATATGCTCTTCTGCAAGCCACTCCCGATCACCTTCGACTACGGACCGGAATCTTTCCCGGAGAGACCACCACGTGTACATGCAAAAATAATGTAAGCACACCCACAGTGGCTCCCCCAGCTGTGGTGTGTGTTTGATGATGGGGATAATCAAAGAATTAATACAACATCATGGTTGACTTTGTCTGTGAAGTGAAAGAAGGTTCAGAAGGTAGCCCGCAAAAGGATAAAAAGGGCAGAGTTGTGGCTTCTAGCATTAGTTGTACACGATGTACATTAGTTGTCTGCGCGAGTACGGAAGCACGCCCCGACGCTCCGTGTATTGAAGTCCGCCCCACCCGAGTTGGTCCGAACCATTGTACGCGGCGCGGATCCTGACCTTGTACGCTGTCTGTGCGAGATCGGGTACAACCTGTTAAAAGGCAACGTACCACTGACTCCGGCTCAGAAGACCAAGTTGACCAAGCATAAGACAGGTCTCCGAACCCTAGTCCAGAAGCGAGTCTCTCAAACACAAAAGAAAAATTTGTTACAGAAAGGCGGCTTTCTCGGGGCCATCTTAGCACCATTGGCCGCTTTCGTGTTGGGTCCAGTATTGGGTGGACTCTTCGGCCGACAATGAACCACACGAAGAAAATGGTTCTCGTCGAACCACCAATCACCCTAAACACCCTCGATGAAGAGATGCAACAGATCTTACAAAGACCGGGGTTAAGCAGTGAGAAAGTACAACGGTACAATGAGACGCTTCAACGGTACATGACGTTCATGGACCAATAGAAAACCCTCTTTACCCCAACACCATCACCACCACCACCACGCGACACACCGCCGAACTCAGCACAGCTCCAACAGCCGCCCTTACCTGGGGTACCACCCACACCCCCACAGTGGGTGGAAGACGAAGTCCTGAAGAGTGTACCTGCATCGTTCAAGAAACAAGCTGGCCTGGTATTACAACGGATGATACAGAATCTTAACATGACTTGGAACGATAAAGGTGAACTACTGGTACAGAATCAGGTGGTTCCCGGTACCCACATGACGGATTTAATGAATGACCTGATGCGTCAACGCAGGTCGCACACGGGTCCTCGAGGATGAGAGGTCTTCGCTCAAGGCTTGAAAGACATGCGTGTACCACAGGAATTGGTGGGGAACCCCCAGCGCTGAGCCTGGATGCAGCGTGACCAGCAATCGCCGGTGCACGCACAACGACAGCTGCAACCCCCACACACTTGGGAAGCCGAGTGGGAACCGGAGTCACCCCCCAAATCACCACAACGGCGGGCACCTACTTTTTCACCCCTCTTACCACGTCAGCCCCTGAAACTACGTCCATCAAGATCTATGACACGTAGCAAGTAACCGCGACGTTCACGACACCAGGAACAAGTGCCCAAGGGACAACTATTACCGCACCCGTTGCATTTACCTGGACGATGGGAATGTGGACTCGTGGATATCCAATACCCTTACTCGTGGTGCAACGTGCGAGCCAGTGAAGTATGGTGCGAGGTGATCTACGAAGGGAAAGACACCCGACTCACCCTACCCGAAGGCCAATACGATACCCCCCACGGAGTTCTTGCAGAGGCTGACAAGACTGTTGCATTATAAGGCTCTACGGGAGGTCACGAATACTTCAAAACCCATAAAAACCTTTCCCTTCAAGAATCACGTGGACTTCGATTACAATGCACACAGCGACAATTACAAGCGTCTGGTCCGTCATTCATAATTCAGCCGTCGTCCATTAGAGAATATCCGCGTCCATAATCCAAAGACCTATTCCATATTCCATATAACAGTATTAGCACCAAATTCAAAAAGACAATCGTAGTATACATAAACATAGGCTTGTTTCCTGCAGGAGAGAAGCGGTCAACAGTTTTCAATGATGCCGGCAAGACATCATGATGTTCCAAAAATATCAAATCCGTATCGCTGATCAGTATTCTTAATCCATAATATTCGCTGTAAAGTCGTCATCTGAAGAATGATGTATCTCAGTCACGCTTTGATTGTGACTGTTCATATGAGTACCATGAGGATCTTGAAGTACATGGGTTCATACGGCCCCTAGCCCCGGGTTAAGCGGATTTAGACACAAGTTACGAAACGTAACGCCATAGATGTTGCACGCTACGCTCGTATTTTGCTATCAGCATGCGATATGTATCGCCAAATTTGAGAAATTGTGAGTGGAGGCGCTTGGTGGAATAGCCCTGTTTTTATAAGTTTCTGCAACAATGTTTTGTGACCTTGATTAAAATCGTCACATTTAACACAGGATCTAGCAAATGCTACTAGGCGTGATATGTATACGCCATATACAGGTCCCACTGGAATATTACTGTCCAGAAAGAGATAGTTTACGATGTCGAAATTGTAATCATCTCTTTTGTCATACAGTCGACGAGAGAGAAGGCCCGCTTTATTTTTATAGAGATATAGGTCTAAATATGATGTGCCTGTAGGGTTATCTGTAGTTTCCTTCAAATTCAGTGAAGGTGGATATATACCCTTCACTGCGTCATTTATATAGCGATTATCCACAGCGAGAAGATCGTCTATATTGCGTTTGGTGAATGAGAAGGAACGGGCTTTGAATGGATCGATTTTTGAAAGCGCCTGCATATAGTCATATTCATAAGAGAACAGCTATAGGTCAGCCAACAGGGGTGTACAATTAGTACCCATTGGAATACCTATATGCTGCTGATATATTGTGTTGCCAAATTTCACATAGATATTATTAATGAGAAATTCAAGCAACTCTATAAACAAAGAAACATCCCATGAATGATATCTCTTGTATGTAGTAGAGCTAAAGAATTCTTTATGGCATCCGACATTAATACATCTACGATCAGTTTTCTTGAACACAGATACTATTAATGAACTTAGACGGTCAATAAGGTCCTGATGAGGGATTGTAGTATAGAGAGTCGAGAAATCCCATGTGGATACATGTCTATACGGTATGTGACCTTTAGCATCGAGTTCTTCCGTAAGACATTTTGAGTTTTTCAATATCCACATACATTCAACGCCAGAGTTTTTAGAAATAGTTGCGCAATACCTTTCTCAAAATGTTTTTACCTGCTGAAGAGCCCTCGTCAACAGGGTTGAAAGAAGCTTGGTGGTGCAGCTTCTAGAACCAGCTATGAATCTAGCTTTGTATGGCGATTTATGCATTTTGGGAGTCCAGTATACTTTTGGTATATCATTATGTTTGGCTGGAATACAAATACCTCTTTCCTTGAGAAACGTTTTGTGATTGTTAAATAAATCTTCCAGAGTAAATGCAGTTTGAGAGTGAGTAGACGTATTTGATGACGATATGTTTACACTCACTTCTTCAACCAGCACCTGGTAATAGTAATATTTACATATGAATATTATATTATTTGGAGCTTTGTCTGCTGGGACTATGACGAATTTACTCTGGAGATTTGCTAGAACTTCTTGCGAATTGCGGCTTTTCAGTACTTGTTTTGCCTGGGGAAGGGTATTTCTGTCAATATGGCGGATTGTTTTAACGACTTTGCTCTTGGTGAGGTCCAGCCAATCAGCGAGTACTGAAGGTTCAACTTTTCTCGCATAGACCAATCAATAACGTACTGTTCCAAAGCAGACAGGACTATCTTCTGGTCGGCCTTCAGATTTATATTTCTCGGCTCTCTATACTTAGGTCCCTTCATCAGGAGTAATCTTAGGTCCTTATCACTCACCACATGAAGATCACCAGTCACAACATGTTTGCATAGTGTATAGATAAAGTTCGACGATTCACAATCACAACTATAGCCCCCCGACGTGTATAAGTTCCAGTCAAACTCCTTGACAGCATTAGAGTAATTGAATATTTTGGTGGCTATAGGTTTAGTATACTTATATGAAATGCAAGGAGGTTCTGTGAACTTAAAATAGTTTGGTACAGTGTTGCGTACCTCTGGATCATTCAGGATTCGAGGTAAATTAATAATGTCCAGTCCTTTAATAATGACCTCCAGCACAGATCGTCCTCACCGCCAACGTGAGTGTCGTACTGAGTCCTATCCTACAGCAAATGCTGGGTCTCGCTCACCCGACCTTCACGGGTCCATCCGAGGACCGTGGCTAGATCCCGATGGATATGAAATCGGATATGTACGGACTCGGTATGTCGACAACCACATCGTGGGCGATATCACCACACCTCTGTTACGGGTGGTCCCCATTAAAAAGAAGTATGGAGAAGTAAGTCACCCACAGTTCCACCCACATGCTCTACCTACCCGTACGACAAACCGACATCAACACTATCACGGTGGATACAAGAGATAACACGGGACGACCGCTCGCATTCCAACGAGGGAAGGTGGTGCTGATACTTCATTTCCGACAAGCACGTACTCCCCACTTTGTATAATGAAAGTACCTTACGAGTGCGATGCACGCAGCTATATGGACTATTATGCCCAACAGGCCGGGGGTGGCCTTCCGGTCTTTAGCGGCGCACGCATGCAACGAGGACATGGGCTGGGAACATACTCGGGAGCATCGTCAAAACGTGTTTACCCTTGGTGACGCGAGGGGTGAAAGCAATCGGCAAACAAGCGGTACGCAGTGGACTGCAAGTCGCCGGTGATATCTTGGGTGGTACGGCACCCAAAGAAGCCTTGAAACGGCGGGCCAAAGAAGCGGTAGGCGTCTTGGTCGCCAAAGCACAACGCACCGTAGGGAATAAAAGACCTGCACCATCTCCACCACGCACCAGTCGACGACCGACCCAGCGAAGACGCACATCGAAGATCCAGGATATCTTTTCTTAAAAATGTCCTTAATCCACGCAGAGTCCTGCCCCTCAACCAACAGTGAAGTTGATTTGTGGACCGTCCTGCCCACACAGACCAGTGCCGAACAAGGATTATGGGTGGAGCATCTCCCGCTGTCCTGCATCAACGAAACAGGGCCCATCGAGTTCACCATCAGTAATGTGGATACGGCCTATGTGGATTTAGCCCATACGTACTTGTATGTGAAAGCCAAGGTCGTCAATGGGGATGGCTCCAGAATCATCGACAATGCCACGGTTGGTCCGACGAATCTCTGGCTGCACTATATGTTTCAACAGGTGGATATTTTTCTCAGCGACAAACTCACCAGTGACTCAACCAACACGTACCCCTATCGCGCCTACATCGAGGCACATGGGCACGTTGGACAATGCGGGATATAACAAACGGAAGGCTTTCACCGCGAACGGCGCCTCGGTGGATCTCATGGGTCGACTGCACGCAGACATTTTCATGCAAGACCGGTACCTCTTGAACAAGATCCCCATCAAAATCCGACTGATACTGGCGCCTTCGACCTTCGCCTTGATGGCCACTGACGTAGAGGGGCATGTAGCCGACTATAAGATCGTCATCCAAGACGCAGGCCTGTATGTCCGAAAAGTGAAACCGAATCCAGCCTTTCAATTGGGACACCTCAAAGCCTTGGAAACAAAACCAGTCCAGTACCCTATCCGGCGTGTGCAAACCAAAGTGTTCTCTGTGCCTGCTGGAAATATGAGCGCCAACAAAGAAAACCTGTTCCTGGGGGAACTACCCAAGCGATTGATCCTGGTCTGTGTGGAAAATACCAGTTTCAGCGGAGCCTACCCAGAGAACCCGATTGACTTTAAACATTTCGGCCTCAATTTTGTGGCCCTGCATGTGGACGGACAACGGGTTACAGCCACGGCCTTAACACCGAACTTTGGGCGCGGGAATTTCATTCGAGCCTATCAGAAGCTGTTTACAGTCACCGGTCAAATCAACCAGGACGAAGGGAATATGATCAGTCGGGAGGACTACGCGAACGGATACATCTTGTTCTGTTTCGATCTGACCCCACCTTAGTGAACGACCATCAGCTGGCTCTCGCCAAGCAAGGCAATTTACGGTTGGAAATCCACTTTGCACGAGCCCTCCTGACCACCGTCAATGTGATCTGCTACGCCGAGTTTGACAAGTGGACAAGGCGCGCAACGTTTCGTGTGACTTTTCCACCTAACATGGATACAGACCAGATAACCAGGGACACGTATGGTCTTTCAAGGGGTGTTCGCCCGTGATGTGTTCCCATTAGACCGTGTGTATCTTGCTGCTTACGTTCTAAACACGGACCCGATGGATCGGCCCGATGAACATTGGGTGGCCGTGTACTTGACAGAACAGCAGGGCGAATACTTTGACCCGTACGGCCTGCCACCCCTCCATCCCGATTTAACAGACTTCATGGATCAAGGCACAGAGACGTGGTGTTGGAACATTCAAACATGGCAAAGGCCAGTAGCGTGTGCGGACAATATTGCTTGTTTTACCTGTACCATCGATGCCGGGGAAGAACCTTATCTACCATCGTGCAGATGTTTGACGAGTACCCCAAGGCCGAGGACCGAGATGTACTGGTATATGACTGGGCCGCCCATCATTTCAATGTACAAGCCCCCTGTTCTGGGCTTAAGTTCTATCGATTTTAATGTACAAGCCCCCTGTTCTGGGTTTAAGTTCTATCGATTTCAATGTATAAGTCCCCTGTTCTGGGCTTCAGTTTTCACATGGTTGTTCTCACGTTGTTGTTATTTATTGTTGAATAAAAAACAAAATGATATCTAACCGAAAAACCTGTCTTGTGTGTTTTCTGTGTGAGCATAAAACAAGCGGCCATGAAGGCTATAACAGACATGTGGGAATCGAATTTTAACCAAACTGGCCTTGAACACCGTTGAGAAAGTAGCCAATCAGTGGCCTAGGATGGGGCCAAATGTAACCAATCAACGTCCAGAAAACAATGCAAGAGCACAGTAAAATAGAGAGCCAATGAAATCAGTCCACAGACCAAGTACATGTTTTGGTCTAGGTTAAGAGCGGGCATTCCAGCACAAACAATTTGACGAAGAGTTACAAGTTACAAGAGCAACAGGTGGAGTGAAAAAACTACAGAGGTTCGAGGTGTGGGTAAAGACCAGGAAGACGGCGAGTGGAGACTCGTCCGACACCTATAGATTAAGTTTATTACTAGAAGTTCCATGGTTTCATGTATTTTTTCGTGCCAATGCGGTTCTGGGAAAACCTGAGGGTTCCCCACTGACCATTTAACATGGGCATAGTGCTGGCGATATTGTCGGGGATCCTGTGCATTCCATGAGTGCTTCGGGAGGGCGGATAAAGGCTATCTATTGGCCCGGAGAGGGCCGAACATTGCCGGAAGAGGGACCTTTAACCTTTTGACCTGTATGTGACCTTTCACCTTTTGACGCGAAATTCACCCGCGCACTTCCGGTGATGCCGCGCAGGCGCTCGGCCGGATAACCCGCGCAGGCGTGCGGCCGGGCCGGGCCGAGAAAAACCCGGATGGAAAATCCCGGATGTTGAAACCCCGGATGTTGAAGACGTCCCGCATATTCTGGTACATGCATTCCATACGTCTGAGGTCTAAAGAAAAATTGGGACTCTTCTATGTTCGGAGGTAGTTTTTGGTCATTCTGAAAACCGAAAGTGACGTCACACACTTGTGCAGACCCACCAAACCACGTGACCTGCGCAGTAACCTACATCGAAAAACCCCGGATGTAAGATGAGTACCGTCATTTACATGCACCCACCCATGACTTAATAGGCAGGCCACGATAAGCCCGGAGACCGATATTAGCCCCCACTAGACATGATTGATAGGAGTTTTCCCCTATTGTAGGGGTAAATTCCGTGTTCTGCTTTTTATATTTTCGGGGGACAAATCCTCAATTTACATACACCCAGCCTCTCTCAGCAGGCCCCTATAAGCCCGGGGGACCGATATTCGCTCATTTGGATAGGGTTGATAGGAGATTTCCCCTATTTTAGGGGTAAAGTCCGTGTTCTGCTTTTTATATTTTCGGGGACAAATCCTCATTTTACATGCACCCACCCATGACTTGTTAGGCAGACCTCGATAAGCCCGGGGATCGATATTAGCCATTTGGGATAGGGTTGATAGGGGTTTTCCTCTATTGTAGGGGTAAAGTCCGTGTTCTGCTTTTTATATTTTCGGGACAAATCCTACATTTATATACACCCACTCCCCCACCCTGCCTCTCTCAGCAGGCCCCGATAAGCCAGAGACCGATATTAGCCCTTTGAGATAGGGTTGATAGGGGTTTTCCTCTATTGTAGGGGTAAAGTCCGTGTTCCGCTTTTTATATTTTCGGGACAAATCCTAATTTTACATGCACCCACCAATGACTGGATGGCCCTGGAGGAGCGCTTCACTTTGACACCTCACTCGACCCAATCAGTCCACTAGGGGCCCCTCTCGCCCCTGAAGATTGCCGAACATTCTCACGAAAACCCACGTATTTGGGACTACTTTCTGTCCGCGGAGGCAGACCGCTTCACCGCCAGACCGCATCACCGTGGAGGAATACAGATATAGGTCAACCAGTCCTACCCAGGTCACGCCCGATTCACGCAGACCGGAAGTGACGTCATACTTGCGCAGAACACCTGCGCACACCACTTTCGGTTTCTCGCGCTGCGCACTGACACGAATGTGCGCTGAAATGCGGGCTGTATACTACTGGCTTGATATGGAGATAGGAGTACCGGTATACAGGACTGTATCATGGAGGATGGCTCAATTACACTCATAACTGTTCGGCTCCCAACAAGCATGCATGACAAGTAGACAACATCTGTGTTTTTGACAGGATTAAAGCATGATGAATCTTTTGATTGAAATGATATTTATTTAACATTTAATTTATTTCTACTTCCGAACGTTTTGATTTTCTTGACGAGGAATGTTTAGAAAAGTGAGAAACTACAAAACAGGCAAAATATACAGAGATTACACATGTGAAGATTTCTTGTTTTATTACTCGGAAATACGCTAGAACGCGTCTCCTGCCATCTAAGACCCCTGGAGCTTCCGGGGCCTGGGCGGCCTCTGGACCCTCGCCTATTTGTGTTGTGATAGTGCCACCCACCCCCCAATCACCAAAGTTGACCAGAGAAATGTGCCCAGGTAGCCTATTTGCACCATTTTTTTAAAAGTCTAATACTGTCATTACAACTATTTCATTTTCACATATATTATATCAGACTGGCATATATTTTATATTACTAGCTTTGTAATGATCTACAATGTATCAACATGTGAAACAGCTGTATACTGGTACCCGGCGGTCGAAAAGTTAGTTATCAGAATTAAACAGAAATCTCCGTGAGTTATGGCCAAAATCCCGCCAAATTTCAAAACTGGGGATTCTTTTCAAGAACAAGAACAATAAATTTTGTAATTTCAAAATATGTTGTAATACGATATAGTTCTAAGCTGGCCTACACGTATATCACATTCATGACATAATTGCGACAACCAAGAGTAACAAGCAGCCAGAGGATGCTAAGTCCCCCGCCGAAATGGCAGCAATATTTTTTAGCATTGTTGGTCTCGGGGGATATACATGAGGGAGGCAACTGCTACTTCATAGGCGTTGGATGCGGAAGGGTCTTTCTGCCTTCCCAAGTTTTAAAATCAACTCAGAACGGTTGACTGAACGTTTTTTTGCTTTTGTAATATAGTTTCCATGCAGTGAAGCATGGTAATTATGTAACCGAGAAGTGACCCCAATTAAGTGACATCTCAAGGCATATTATCTGCAAACCAAATTTGACGAGAAGCTGAATGCATCCTCAACCTATTGTCTGGAAACCAAATTTTAAAGTTGCCACCAGGTGTCGCCACCTGTAGGTGCAAGTGGGCGAAATGCAATCCCAAGGATCATCTCATGACATTTTAAATTTGCCACCAGGTGTCGCCACCTGTAGGTGCAAGTGGGCAAAATGCAATCCCAAGGATCATCTCATTACATGGTGTATCATCATACGAACTTTGGGAAGAATCTGAAAAGGAGTTATTGCCCGGAAATCAAATTTAGATTTGTATGCACAAGTGTGCGAAACACAATCCCAAGTGACATCTTATGGCATATGAATACCAAATTTGAGAAGAATCCGATGAGCAGTTGTCAAATTATTGCCAGAAACATATTTCAGATTTTTCCACCAGGTGTCGCCACCAGTATGCAGAAGCAGGTGAAATACAATCCCAAGGGACATATCATGGCATGGTATCTGCATACCAAATTGGAAAAAAATCTGATGAGCGAAATCAAATTTAGATTTGACACGAAGTGGCGCTACCTTTAAGCACAAGTGGGCGAAACGCAATCCCAAGCGACGTCATGTCATGATATATTCATACCAGATTTAGGAAGAATCTGACGAGCGGTTCTCGAGTTATTAGCCGGAAACAAATCTGGTATTTCGCCACCAGGTGGCACCACCTGTAAGTAAATGTGAGCGATGTAAATGTGAGTAAATGTTTACCAAGAGAAGTGTTTTTCCATACCCAAAATGCTTTTAACGAGGGTTATAACATCGTTGATATCAATCTGTTGGAAACTAGTGACAACACCGACCAATATTTTGTGGATTTTGCATTAAATTGAAACCTTTTGGGGTTGCAATTATCCCAATATTGCAGACAACACACAAATTTCAGCTTGAGTGCCAAGATATATTGGAGATATATATGCTCAAACACAATATATGACGGTCGGGCGAGGGCTAGTTTGGGAGACAGACGGTGCGGCTCGGCGCCCTGGGGATGGGGACATGCTCTTCTTGAGGGTAGTGGTAGGTGTGCTGACATGGAAGCCATAGAAAGCTTCCTGTACATGAAACAACCACACTGACAACTGCATGCCATCATCTGTCAGTCTCAAAAACCACAAGGTGGAAATTGATCATATGCATAGTATGCACCCAAACTTTAGGAACTCAGTTGTAATTAATATAATTTACACGTGTGGACACAAATGGTTCCTGCAGAAGCTTTAGGATAAATCATATGATGTGAGATACAATTATTTGATAGCAAAATTTGAAGGAAATGTTGTCTTTCATTTAAGATGACACGAAATTCAAAAACAAAAAACGGGTTCGGTATTTCATGTTATACATCTGAAATAAAATATGGTTCGTGCAAAAGCTTTAGGGTAAATCATATTTACACATTTACACATATTTTCATATAACACTCAACAGCTGCCTAGGGAAGCTGTTCTGTTCTATTCTCAACACGAGAATTATCAATTTTGCAGAAGAAAATGATTTGATATCAAAGTCTCAGATAGGATTTAAGAAAGGCTGTAGAACAACGGATCATATCTTTGTTATGAAAACTTTAATAGATAAATATACAGGTAGGAAAAACAAATTATATGCTAGCTTTGTCGATTTTTCCAAAGCTTTTGATTCGGTTTGGCATGACGCCTTATTTCTTAAAGTGCAGAAAGCCGGTATAACTGGTAACATTTATAGCATTATTAAGTCCATGTATACATGTAGTAATGCTAGAGTTAAGTCATTAACCTGTCTAAGCGACAGTTTTCCTATTACACGTGGTGTCCATCAGGGCAACGTGTTAATCCCAATACTGTTTAATATATATATTAATGATTTATTGACTGAATTGGACACTGACAAGTCCCCAGTTCTGTGGGATGAGCCTGTACATAGTCTGGCCTATGCCGATGATATTGTCTTGTTGTCACTGGATAAAGAAGATCTACAAAGAAAACTTAACAAATTAGGTATTTTTATTAACAAATGGGACCTATCTGTTAACTTAGGCAAGACCAATTGGTAGCTTTTGGGACTAATAAGCCAATTAACCATTATTTCAGTATAAATGGTGAACAGGTCAAATGTGTTAACAGATACAAATACCTTGGGGTTATATTACATAGTAATGGCCACTTTAACCAAGCCATTACAAACTTATCTTGTTACAGCTAGAAAAGCTATTTTTGCTCTGAGAAATGCTGTTAACCCGAATGAAATTACATAGATAAAGATAAAGAAATTACAGATATTTTGCTTAAGGTTAATGAGGTGGAAGCTGTCCACATGAAATATTGTAAACAGATACTTGGAGTACACTCCAGATCTGTCAACATGGCGGTACTTGGTGAACTAGGAAGAACTCCTCTGAAGGTTGCTGCAATTGTTAATAGTATCAGCTTCTTTCTACATATTGTATCATCCAGTCCCAGTACTTTGATCTATAAGGCCTACCTCGAACAAACTGAAGCTGCTAGAAGCCCAAACTGTTGTAACTGGGTTACCTTCATCAGAAAAAACTCTCTCTGTGACTGGTTGTGCATATCTGTGGGAGAATCAAGGTTGTAATTCCCCAAAATCAACCCTAAACTTTATTCGGAAAACTTTAACTAATATATTTGTTACATTCTGGAAAAGTAAGATCTCTGAATGTAATAAACTGGAGACTTACAGTACTTTCAAGGAAACACTCGGAGGTGAGGATGCAATTTTTTCTATACCAAATAGACACCATCGTGTAGCCCTGACACGGTTCAGAATTAGTGCCCACAAATTGGAAATTGAAAAGGGGCGCCATCATAATATACCTCGTGAACAACGGCTCTGTCTCACCTGTAAGGTTGTTGAAGATGAGAAGCACTTTCTCCTGCAATGCACGAGATTACAACCCCAGAGAAATAAACTCTTTAACTGTATCGGACCATATTTATTAAATTTATTTGATGATACTATTTCCCTATTTAGATGGATAATGAGTACAACCATCCAAGCAGTAGTAAACAGTGTAGCGAGATATGTATACGAATGTTTTGAGTATTTGAAATTACAAGCGTCTAGTCCGTCATTCATAATCCAGCCGTCGTCCATTAGAGAATATCCGCGTCCATAATCCAAAGACCTATTCCATTTTCCACATAACAGTATTAGCACCAAATTCAAAAAGACAATCATAGTATACATAAACATAGGCTTGTTTCCTGCAAGAGAGAAGCGGTCAACAGTTTTCAATGATGCCGGCAAGACATCATGATGTTCCAAAAATATCAAATCCGTATCGCTGATCAGTATTCTTAATCCATAATATTCGTTATAGAGTCGTCATCTAAAAAAAGATGTATCTCAGTCACGCTTTGATTGTGACTGTTCATATGAGTACCATGAGGATCTTGAAGTACATGGGTTCATACGGCCCCTAGCCCCGGGTTAAGCGGAATTAGACACAAGTTACGAAACGTAGCGCCATAGATATTGCACGCTACGTTCGTATTTTGCTATCAGCATGCGATATGTATCGCCAAATTTGAGAAACTTTGAGTGGAGGCGCTTGGTGGAATAGCCCTGTTTTATAAGTTTCTGCAACAATGTTTTGTGACGTTGATTAAAATCATCACATTTAACACAGGATCTAGCAAAGACTCGTAGTCCATACATGTATATGTTTATCTAATATTTGTCTCCCCTGTGGCCAAATGATAGGCCATCTACCCTCGACCACTTATAGGTATATCCTGGAAATCTTTATATATTTATTTGAAATATTTATTTGTTTTAACATGCTGTGCATTAGCCTTCGGGCATAAGGAGCAAATAAAGTCTTATCTATCTGTCTTATGATGTGGATTACAATTATTTGATAGCAAAATTGAAGGAAATGTTGTCCTTTATTTAAGATGACACGAAATAAAAAAAACAGGGGTTCGGTACTGCGGGGATTTTCCGTGCCAGTTATTTCATATTATACTTCTGAAATAAAATATGGTTCCTGCAAAAGCTTTAGTGTAAATCATATGATGTGGAATAGAAGGGCTGGACAGTAAATTTAAGAAAATGGTGTCCTTCATTTAAAGCGACATGAAATTCAAAACTAACCGCGAAAAGCGTAAGAAAGAAGAAAAAATGACAAACGCATTTAGGGATGCCTAATTATTGGAAGATTGGAATAAGACCCAGTGGTGCCACCTTCAGGTGGATGTTGCTGAAACGCAATACCAACCCATGTCTGGTCACAAGGAGTGTATATGCTAAGTTTCGAAGGAATCCGACAAAGCTTTTGGAAGTTATCGCCTGTGAAGAATTTGAACAGACATCCACAGACACAAAGAGAGCAAGACCCATTTTAACTGGAACAGACACGAAAAAGCGAAACTCAGTGGCGCCACCTTCAGGCAAATGTTACTGAAATCCAGTATGCAACCGCGTCTTCTCACAAGGAATGCGTATGCCGATTTTCTTCATATGAACACCATGAGAATATTTGAGTAAATGGGTTCGTACGGCCCAGCGAATTTAGATATATTTTTTCAATCCGGTTAGAGTCTAAAATTAAAAGCATTGTGTGAATAAAAAAAGTTAAGTTTTATATATCTTTTCAAACTTTCTCTAGGCTACAAAAACACATCATTGCATTATATTCGGTTTTCTTTATCGAACACATGGACAAAATGCGAATATATGCTTGATTTCAAGTGCATTCGTATCTAAGCTATGGTGGCCGAGAGGGGCTAAGCTCCCATATGCCCCGTTGACTCCCGGGGACTGACCTGAGGTGCAGTTATGCACACACCAGGTCATGGTAAGAATAGGCCTCAGCCCCTCATAGAGCTTGTCGTACTGGGGTAGCCGTGGGTTCCCGGGTGTGAAAAGAAATAGGACCCCACGCGAGGAGTCCCGGTCGTTAAAAAGAATGGGGCCCTACCCGTGGGGTTTCCGGATGTGAAAAGAAATAGGACCCAATCGTCATGATCTGACTGAAATAATGTTGAAAGCAACGTTAAACCATATTCACTCGCTTCCATATGCTTCTCCAAGGGCGGATTTGATAACAATGCTATATTGGCTTTTCGTTATTTATGCTTATGACGACAGATTTAACAAACTGATTTGATATCGTGATCGTTGAATACAGTTTAAAAAAATACATGTACGTTAGTTAATACGAATTCGAATATACTACATAGTATTTATTTCTGCCTAAATGCATAATGCACGCTTGCATTCAGGGGAAGTAACTCCACTTGGCTCAACTGCCAGCACCACTTTTACATATCTTGGACAAGCGGCCATTTGTTCATTTGACACGAGCCTATATACATTTAGATTTCTATATTTGCCACGCTCTAGTGTTCGACACAAAGCAATTCAACTACTTGTCTTGTAACATCTAATTTTCCAGGATATGAGCTGAGGCTAGAGAATAACATTAACAATTTTTTTTTTAATTATTACAATTTAATACAGACCTCCTTGTTAATATAGCAAGATTACATATATCATCAACCAATTATTGAATGCGTATCTACGTCACATACAGGCATCTCGTCTCTTGACATGTACATATGTGGGTTGTATAGTCATAATACCCTATTCGATGTCCAACCTGTAACCATCTCGGTCATCTGTACGCGGTAAGACTGACCCTGGGATCGTGTGTATCCATTTCCAGCCTACTTTCGGCAACTGCAAGACGGAATTTCCAGAAATCATTACCACGTGACTTCGTCAGCCAATCAGTAAAGGTCTACAGACGTAACCGCAACGTAACTCGCCATTTCCGAGTCATGTGATGTCCTACTTGTTCAAAATTACAGATCCACCACACCTCTTGTCTGATACGAAAGTTATTCATACCTATTTATTTTGTAAGCCCAGGCAATATCTGTCTCAGAAGTGGTATGAAAACCTGTAATTTATCAGATTTCTCGAGCCTGTTCTCCGCCGGATGAAGGCCGAACAGAATCCAGTAAAGTACCGGATATCACTCCGCGATAATGGAAACACACGATTCGCAAGCCACCTGGCATCAGACTACAATTAATTACTTCCGGGTCAGTAGCCTACATTGTTTAGAAATTTTTCAGCATTTCTGATACATTTGATATTTCAACTTGCAGATGAGTCTTCAAACTGTACTTCCTGGTGTTGATTTGGGCCGCTTTGGAAAAAGCATGGTGGATGAAGACATGATCAGTGAAGGATGAGAAGGCTCCCTGTTTACAAATTGAATGACATTCTGTAGCACCAATCAGCTGTCAGTGGCGGTAATTTGAAATTTCCATGGTCAACATCTGTCAAGACTTCCACTGGTAATGTCCCAGAAGGTAAATATTGACATGCCAGGTGGATTTATGCATTGTGAATTTTCTGGATTTTTGCCGATTTTTAACGCTAATACATAACAAGTAACGAAATTAATAGTAGGCTGATGCCTATCACCCGACATTTTCACATTTGACCAGAGAACTTTAAATCGTCACTGTGGCTACAGTTTTTACTGGATCAGCCCAATTTTTTCCATGATGACTCATGAACTAAGTTCAAATATTAGGGTTGTTTCAAATTTATGTTATTAAATTATTAATAAAATAAAATAAAAAATTTTAATTAAGTTTAATAAATTTTTTAATTATTAAAATTATTTTTTTTTCTTGCTAAATGTGGTTGAAATAAATATCATACTGATAATGCTGGGTAACATCTCTTGTATTGTTATGCCATTTCTGCGACAAAATTGAGACCTTTTGGAGCAAATATAGGCAAAAAATGACTGATTTGTCAGTACTAGGGCCAAATAGTCAATGCCAAATATGACGAGGTTCATTTAACACAGCTGGTAATTATGAGCAAATTAATTTTCAAGATACAATAAAATGTAAATGGAAGAAAGCAAATTCACATAGATACAATTACATGCTTTTTTCCAAAATCTCGACCTCAGTTCAAATCTTCAATGCTTCAAATCATTTATGCATTAATTCACTTTATATCAGTCTAAAACCACATGAAATTAATACTAATTATATCACCTGTAAAAACATATTTCCAAAATGCCTTTTGCATTTGTAACTTTAATGAGACAAATAAAATCTGATTAACTGAGTCAACAGTTAATCTGACTGTTGATGGTTTCACATTGTTGTGTGTTTATTGTCAGTCACATTTGCATCATAGCAAATACTTTCTCTTCATTCCATTTCCACTATCTCCAGGATTATAAGTTTGTAATTCTCTTTCATATTCATATCAGAGATCTTGTGGGTAGCAAGGAACATGGATTACAGGCACCAAACATTAGCAAGCCCCATACAACATACACACTGTCCCCCCCCCCACACACACATCAATTTCGCACAGTGTGACTCAGAGGTATGGCCTCCAACTCTGTTGGAAGATAGGCCTTTCTCACTGTAAGTTGCCGCTTTAATCTTTCGCCAAACAGTTAACAGTTTAAGTTAGGCAACTTCCAGCTGTCCTCATCTTTCATGGTTGTTAATGTAGCAGAGATCAGCAAATGACCATCAGATATGTTGTCATTGAATTTTATTCCTTTTTTCTTCTATGTTGTGTTTTGACAAGTTTGGCTGTTTGCAGACATTGCATTCATGGACTTGAAATCTGACACAGAATATATTCCTCAATGTTATTTAGGAGTTTTCTCAGTAATAATAACTGTTTACAAGTAATATGTGCATCTTTCTAATTACTGCCAGCAAGATCTTGATGAGATGTAGATCCATCCAATTGAACTGACATATATTCTCTATATGGGAGTTGTGTATACCATAAACACCTCTGTGTTATATTTTGGTATGTGTTATGTACACATTTGTGTATATTGCTGTCACTTATTACAGGTATTGTCTTTGATCTTTGTATCAACATCAAATTTTAATCGCATTTGATAGATTACTGGGATGACCCACTGATTACATGGAGAAGTTAACCACTGCCATGAAGGAAATTTTTACCAAATGTAGCCTAAATGAGCAGCTTGAAAACAAATTATGTTTTGACACATTTTGAATTTAAGTTTTCTTTATTTTTAAACTTTAATTTGAATAATTTCATAAAAAATGAATTAAAATAATAAAAAATAATTAAAAATAGTGTTTAACATATCTAGTTAATGCTTTATACTTCTTTTTATAGGCAGAAGGATTGTCGACTTGGTGCTTTTTACCAGATGGAAAAATATGTACAGGTTAGTGAGATATTGTACTTTTTACTTGTACCTCAGTCTTAAGTCATATGGGGCAAACTGAGGGGAAATTATAAAGGGGGTACCCTTGGTATATAGGCTGTAAAATCTCTATCTGTGCATAGTTTTATCTGTGCCTTCTCAAGAATGTTTGGGGATGGGTATGGTTTGTTCAGATGAGAGCATTCCTTATTTTAACAATGGTTCCATTCCTGACAGGCATCAGTACACAATTAATCACTTCCGGGTCGGTGCCCACGATCTACATTGTTTAGAAATTTGAGAGCAGATCTTTATGGATTTTATGAGCTGCGATTTTTCAGCATTTCTGATACATTTGATATTTCAACTTGCAGATGAGTCTTCAAACTGTACTTCCTGGTGTTGATTTGGGCCACTTTGAAAAAAGCATGGTGGATGAAGACATGATCAGTGAAGGGTGAGAAGGCTCCCTGTTTACAAATCGAATGACATTCTGTAGCACCAATCAGCTGTCAGTGGCGGTAATTTGAAATTTCCATGGTCAACATCTGTCAAGACTTCCACTGGTAATGTCGCACAAGGTAAATATGGACATGCCAGGTGGATTTATGCATTGTGAATTTTCTTGATTTTTGCCGATTTTTAACGCTAATACATAACAAGTAACAGAATTAATTGTGTACTGATACCTGTCACACGACATTTTCACATTTGACCAGAGAACTTTAAATCGTCACTGTGGCTATAGTTTTTACTGGATCAGCCCAATTTTTTCCATGATGACTCCTGAACTAAGTTCAAATATTAGGGTTGTTTCAAATTTATGTTATTAAATTATTAATAAAATAAAATAAAAATTTTAATTAATTTTAATAATTTTTTTAATTATTAAAATTATTTTTTTTCTTGCTAAATGTGGTTGAAATAAATATCATACTGATAATGCTGGCTAACATCTCTTGTATTGCTATGCCATTTCTGCGACAAAATTGAGACCTTTTGGAGCAAATATAGGCAAAAAATGACTGATTTGGCAGTACTAGGGCCAAATAGTCAATGCCAAATATGACGAGGTTCATTTAACACAGCTGGTAATTATGAGCAAATGAACTTTCAAGATACAATAAAATGTAAATGGAAGAAAGGAAATTCACATAGATACTATTACATGCTTTTTTTCAAAATCGCGACCTCAGTTCAAATCTTCAATTAATTCACTTTATATCAGTCTAAAACCACATGAAATTAATACTAATTATATCACCTGTAAAAACTCAGATGTTTGTTCCACACACAAAGAATTTCCAAAATGCCTTTTGCATTTGTAACTTTAATGAGACAAATAAAATCTGATTAACTGAGTCAACAGTTAATCTGACTGTTGAGGGTTTCTCATTGTTGTGTGTTTATTGTCAGTCACATTTGCATCATAGCAAATACTTTCTCTTCATTCCATTTCCACTATCTCCAGGACTATAAGTATGTAATTCTCTTTCATATTCATATCAGAGATCTTGTAGGTAGCAAGAAACATGGATTACAGGCACCAAATATTAGCAAGCCCCATACAACCCTCTCCCCCCACACACACACATAAACTCTGGGAATTTCGCACAGTGTGACTCAGAGGTATGCCTCCAACTCTGTTGGAAGATAGGCCTTTCTCACTGTAAGTTGCCACTTTAATCTTTCACCAAACAGTTAACAGTTTAAGTTAGGCAACTTCCAGCTGTCCTCATCTTTCATGGTTGTTAATGTAGCAGAGATCAGCAAATGACCATCAGATATGTTGTCATTGAAGTTTATTCCTTTTTTTCTTCTATGTTGTGTTTTGACAAGTGTTGCCTGTTTGCAGACATTGCATTCATGGACTTGAAATCTGACACAGAATATATTCCTCAATGTTATTTAGGAGTTTTCTCAGTAATAATAACTGTTTACAAGTAATATGTGCATCTTTCTAATTACTGCCAGCAAGATCTTGATGAGATGTAGATCCATCCAATTGAACTGACATATATTCTCTATATGGGAGTTGTGTATACCATAAACACCTCTGTGTTATATTTTGGTATGTGTTGTGTACACATTTGTGTATCTTGCTGTCACTTATTACAGGATTAAACATGTCTTTGATCTTTGTATCAACATCAAATTTTAATCGCATTTGATAGATTACTGGGATGACCCACTGATTACATGGAGAAGTTAACCACTGCCATGAAGGAAATTTTTACCAAATGTAGCCTAAATGAGCAGGTTGAAAACAAATTATGTTTTGACACATTTTGAATTTAAATTTTCTTTATTTTTAAACTTTAATTTGAATAATTTCATAAAAAAATGAATTAAAATAATAAAAAAATAATTAAAAATAGTGTTTAACATATCTAGTTAATGCTTTATACTTCTTTTTATAGGCAGAAGGATTGTCGACTTGGTGCTTTTTACCAGATGGAAAAATATGTACAGGTTAGTGAGATATTGTACTTTTTACTTGTACCTCAGTCTTAAGTCATATGGGGCAAACTGAGGGGAAATTATAAAGGGGGTACCCTTGGTATATAGGCTGTAAAATCTCTATCTGTGCATAGTTTTATCTGTGCCTTCTCAAGAATGTTTGGGGATGGGTATGGTTTGTTCAGATGAGAGCATTCCTTATTTTAACAATGGTTCCATTCCTGACAGGCATCAGTACACAATTAATCACTTACGGGTCGGTGCCCACGATCTACATTGTTTAGAAATTTGAGAGCAGATCTTTATGGATTTTATGAGCTGCGATTTTTCAGCATTTCTGATACATTTGATATTTCAACTTGCAGATGAGTCTTCAAACTGTACTTCCTGGTGTTGATTTGGGCCACTTTGAAAAAAGCATGATCAGTGAAGGGTGAGAAGGCTCCCTGTTTACAAATCGAATGACATTCTGTAGCACCAATCAGCTGTCAGTGGCGGTAATTTGAAATTTCCATGGTCAACATCTGTCAAGACTTCCACTGGTAATGTCGCACAAGGTAAATATTGACATGCCAGGTGGATTTATGCATTGTGAATTTTCTTGATTTTTGCCGATTTTTAACGCTAATACATAACAAGTAACATAATTAATTGTGTACTGATACCATCACGATTTTAGCCAAACACGTCTCTACCAGTGCAAACGATCTCTATCGTCTGTACAACGATAGGGTCCAGATGCCAACAGGTGGATTTTAAAGGTGGATACTCAGTATTTGAAATTAAACCGGGGGACAAAATGCTGTTTATCCAGGTTCTTTTTAGTTTATAGGACAAACAAATTTTTGGATTGATATCCGTTTCCCCCACTGGTAGGGGCAAGATGAAACACCATGTGGGACAAAAAGGACCCCCTGTGTTCCGTTTTGCCCCAATAGGAAACATAATGTTAATCTTACGATAATCTTAGCAAAACACCCTACTAGTTGATCGTCATCATTTGGCTATTTAACATCAAACGTGATTGACTTTTATGTGTAAGACGAATAAGTGTTTTGCATATATATTTGCCAATGGTCCGAAAAGTCGACGGAAATTGAAAAAAAAACAAAAAAAATGTTAAATCTGGCGTCCTAAAGTCATTTTAACAGTCCAAAATAGCTATATTTTATTATTTATATCCTTCGAGTTTGATTAATATTAGTATTTCAGAGCAGTTATTATTTTCTATCTAGACGATTAATGGGCAATATATCTGATCAAATTTGACGAAACAATTTGTCTTCCTTGGCCCCCGTTGGGGCGAGATATATTATCGAGTTTCTAGTAACGGTATGCATTTGTTGAGGTCACATCAGAGTGCATTTGTTATTCAGTCTTGTTATCTTAATTCTATGTGTCTTCAATTATACCGCTACCCGGCGAAATCAGGTGGCCCCAAAAGTCTGCATCGGATATATAGGTAGGTCGAAATATGGAAAAGCATTGATTCTCAATAAAGCTTGTGCCAGCTGCTGTTTTGAAAGTGTTTACCCACCTTAGAGTGAATTGATCGGCACATCAACTCTGTGTAACATGCATAGTTTATTGACTCGACGTAAAGAGTTGGCCCTAGAAATCGTATAGAACGTGAAAATTCCCTTTTTGTTACCGGTATATGGTTAATGACGCATATGTTACTGAATTGATTTATGCTGACGGCATATTGTACACATATTATTGTCTGCCTTTAGCATACCTTTACAGACAGAGCCACTTAGCTACACCCTTCCAATACTGTGAACACATGCAATTTTTATGTATTACGTTCTTAGACTCTATATTATTACAGTAATTACTTTCTTTAGTATTAATTAAATAAATCAAATCTACCGAAACCACAATTAATCGTTTTTAATTTTATTTTAACACAATTATTCTGGATTTCAGTAAAAACAGAACAATGAAATATGAATGGTTAAAATGGTTTGCTTAATCCGTATACATCTATAGTTAGAGCATTTTCACAAAGTGGATGCGCTTATGTTTTCATGAGAAACGGCTCCGCGGGATTCGCCGCCGCCGCGAATTTAAACGTGAATATATCTGAAACCGTTAAAGGTTATACAAGATGGTCTCAAAATCTGCTACCTTTTTGTGCTAAATTGTTGTAGAGGTGATTATATAGACTTGTTTTACATTTTTGTATGTTTTCAAACTGCCCAAGGTTGGAAATAGCAGCAGTAAAGTGCGACAATTTCATGCCCCTTTCAAAACGGCGAAAGTTGTGACCGCTTGACCTGTGACGTCACAACCTGATTACGATCGTGCTCAAATGCCTGTTGTGACGTCCAAATGTCAGCGACATCACGCTAGAACTCCCACAGTTGGGTGAATCTTTCGTAACAACGCCCGACGTCATAGACTATGACGTTTACGGCGCAATCGTAATCAAGTTGTGACGTCATGCACCAGAGGTCACGGCTCCAATACGTTTTCCCCCACATGTGTACTATTCGTGTCCTAAAACCCACTTTCACGACATTATTCTAGAAAAAAATACTAATTTGTTGTTTGGAACACTACTGGGTATGTTTTAATGCAAAGTAGTATAGAGTTATTTGGCATTAACCTTTAAAGATCTTCCGGTCAGACTTTGTGTGCTATCTTCCCAGGCCTTGGAAATTTGTCTTGTTGTGTTTTGAAAATCTTGAAACGTTTTCCGGGGATGTTCTGATCTCAAGAGTGTGCGGAAGATCCACTAGATCCAATGGGATCGTCTGCGAGCCTGAAGACAAACTGTCAGACTACCGTGAACGCACTCATGCACTGATCTTGTCCAAAGAGGAAGTTCGATTCAATATGCCACATTGTCTGGATGTAGGAGGTAGGAAAGGAAGACCTGTAATGCCAACTAAAGCAAATAAATAAAATATTAACATATAATTCAATGAACAGGTAGGCCTATACAGGATTCAGGTCGCGGTATCGTACAGTCCCGGAAAAGAATATCCCTGATCTACAAATTATGTTTACCTGTACTTCTGTAGTTACCTTTAAACGGAAGTCCAATATAATAAAAAGTTATATACAATATATCGCGAAAGCACCATCTATATCGGGATCAGGCCTGGTCGCAGCCACAGTCTGGGCACGACCGGTTCCTTCGTGGTTGGGTCTATCCCCCTTCCCCTGATCTTCGTCCTCTTCCGGATAGATGAACTTCACGACTCCGTCGTGTCTCGTCTTACACCACCAGGACCCCTCCGTGAAGTCCGGCGTCCATCTTTCTTTCCCCGGTCTTCTTCCGCTCCCGAGCTGTATGGATCTCTCGTCTTCGTCGTGTGTCCTCTTACACTACCTGCAAGCCTACCACTAAAAGCGTTTGTAACCATCAGTGGATTCGGACGGCCTGGGCACGACAGTACTCTCACAATACAAAGGCTTCTTCGGCACCCGCCCGTCTTCTCGTAAAACACAGCAGGACAAGTCAACTGTACGGCTAACCATAGCAGCAGACGTAGACCTAGTAGTTCTCTCCCCGCTAAAGGAGGAGAGACCTAGCGGTATATCATTTACGAGGACACGTTTGACTAGCTAAATAATATATAGCTCTCTAGTATGAGGGCTATACGACGTGACGACGGTCCCAGTCACCCCCCAGCGAGGGTTTTAGATAATTTTATTACGAATCACTCACCTCTGAAACTGCCGTACATCTAATCTCTATCCCCTCCTGCGCACTATTTTAAAATTTTGCGCACTATTGTGAAATAGTAACGCATATATCGCCATCTGAATTTTCCAGTCGAAAACCACAACTCTCTACGCGCCATGTTGGTGACGTCACGGTATATGTGTGCTGGGCCGTTTGCAATTGAACATGACGCGTATAAAGTGGAAGTTGTCGACTGGAAAATTCAGACGGCGATATATGTGTTACTATTTCACAATAGTGCGCAAGATTTTAAAATAGTGCACAGGAGGGGATAGCCGTAGAATACAGTGAGGAATGGAATCTTCACATTCCCAGCAACATACTTCAAACTTCTCTGACAGAGGGTCGATCGTATATCAAGGATCAAAGTCCACATTAGCAGATTATCCTGAACACGTTACCGCACAGGTGTTGTTATATTTGAAAACCAGGTGGCACTAGCTATTTCCAGGAAATTAATGTACAAGCATTACGTGTTATGACTCAACCAGTCTATGCAAAATTTATACTTAATAAGAATTTTACAGTGCAAAAAAACCTCTAATTTCGTCCAACGTTCGAGTACCCTAGGTATGATAATAGATAATGAATATGTAATATATGTTGACCTATTCCTGAACAACTTTCGTTTTCGCTGTGATATATTAGGTCTCCGTAGAGGTCTCGTTGCTGTCGCCCGCCATTAAAGCAGGTAGGTAACTCGCCATTAAAGCAGGTAAGCATCAATGGTATCACTTACATAATATATCTGTTCGTTGCTTCAGCAGTAATGTTTTTTAATCGGATTGATATAAATTATTTTCGAGACAAACACTGACCGAAGGTCCAGAAATAATGTAAGCTATCGATAATATCATGTCAAATGTAGGTTATATTGCAATGTTTGCTCAATCGAACTACTGTTTACACATGGAAAAGGCGGCCTATATTTACAAATATGTTTTTATAGCAAACGTTATGTAGGTAAGGTATATAAATGAACGGGATATGTGTGTGAATGACGACTACCTCCTGGATAAAATTAAATATTCACTTTTCTTTTAGACGATAATGTTTAGTTTCTGTAGATGGGATACTTGAACGATTATTTGTATAGGTTTTCATGTGTTCTAACGGTCACTTTAAATATACCTTCTCATCGACGAAAACTTCACAATACCAAATCCAGTTGGCAAGGCTGGATATTTTCTCAAGCTATGGATAGTTTTTCAAGCGAGACGGGTGCAAAACAAACGGGATGAGACAAGTCGTTCCTTTAAATCTCACATCTCTGTCTATAGAGGATATATGGTAGGACCACATTCTGTTTTGAATTTACACTATTTGGCACAGGAATTCCATATTTCTTTCTTAAACGCCCCAGGAATGATCTAATGCTGAATACTAAAACTTAGCAAGATAGAAATGCGTTTGTGTCCGCCAGTGGTTTCAGTATCATTCACGTATGTTATAAGCATGTTATATGATATAAAGATCAACCAGCCATGGTGTAGTATGTGACACCGCAGTCCAGAAAACATAATTCTATAACACTTGTCAATAACATCGAGCTAACCGTGCAATTATTACACGATTTATCACGGTAATGTGACATGTACATGTGTCAAGTGCAGGTGTTCATTAGGAGATTCCATTTCACAATTCGGATGAGGGAAAGGGACGTCTGCTTTCGTACAAGTAATAATCGAATAAAACAAACAAATAAATTAAAAGATGAAATTTCCTTCTAAAGTTTATCTGTTGTTTCCATCGGCAAAATGATTAACAAAGCGACACAAATAGGCATATATCCACGTAATTTCTCAACAGCTGACTCAGCTGACAAAATCACTCCCCATTTGGGAAACCACATAAAATTGGCACGATGCCAACCGAGACGGGAGCATCGTCCCAACATCAGTGGACGAGGTTTTTTTTCCAAAAAAGGGGAGAAAGGTTTTCAAATTTAAAATATGTTTTCAACCTTTCATTGTAATCTTTGTTGGTAATCAATTTGAGTATTGCAATAGAATAGAAATAATGTTTTCATAGGCGCGCTAAATGGTTATTGTATGCATGGTTAGAGTGGGAAAGTTTATGAATTGTAAACTTTCCCACACTAACCGTGTGTAAAATAACCATTTAGTACGCCTATGAAAACATTATTTCTTGAACAAATCATGGTCAACCATGGTCTGGCTCAAGCGCAAATCTGGTCATGAAATGGTCACAATGCCAATGGTCTTTCTTGGGTGGTCATGGTCTCAACCTGGTTTTTCATTGTTCCAACCTGGTTGATCATGATCCTTATGTGGATGTCCATGGTCAGTGTTGGGAGTTAAAGGGATGAGTTGGCTAGTCCGATGCAATATAGCTGAAAATATATTAAATGGCAAATCTCCAGTTATGCAAATATCTCCATCAAAGCACCCGACCAGCTATCGTGATGATCCGGTCATTAGAGGGTATTCACTTCTATACAACTTTTTACATTGTCCAACAGGGAAAGACAATTTTCCCGCCTATAGTAATGCAGCAATTTCATACTTTGTTATGCACTTATTGATAGAGTTCCACGAGGGGAAGTAACCCCGGATTCGATCAACCACGGTACATTTCGCTTTCTTACGATGTCTACATATTTCAACTTCAAGGGACCTAAATATAGAGAGCCGAGAAAAATAAACCTGAAGGCAGACCAGAAGATAGTCCTGACTGCACTGGAAGAGTATGTTATTAAGTGTGGTCAAAGCGAGCAAAAGCTGAACCTACAGTATTCGCTGATTGGCTGACCCTCACCAAGAACAAATACGTTGAAACAATCCGCCATATTGACAGAAGTACCCTTCCCCAAGCAAAACAAGTACTGGGAAACCTCAATTCGCAAGAAGTTCTAGCAAATCTCCACAGTAAATTCGTCATAGTCCCAGCAGACAAAGCTCCAAATAATATAATATTTATATTTAAATATTACTATAACCAGGTGCTGGTTAAGGAATTGAGTATAAGCACACCATCGCTGAATACGTCTACTTATTCTAAAACAGCATTTACACTGGAACATTTATTTAACAACCACAACAACTGTCAAATGTAAAAGGTATTTCCATTATTGAAGCGGCTGAATACCGAATGTTGGACCTGACGCCTATAGTTGCCAATACAACATATAAGGGCATGTTGTGTTGTACTAGTTGTGCTATTTCCCTCTTTCAGTTCGTGACAGAAGATTCAGTGGAGGAAGGTATACTGAAACTTCAGGAGAAGAAACGCAAGCTGATGCAGGGAGCCTTCAAGACACGACAGACATCGAGAGAGAATCCAGAACATAAGAGATTTGATGAACATGTAGACTGAAGATCAGGGTTTCAGTAATTTGACGAACATGTAACCATGATCCGGCTTTGTTATCTGACAAAGAAATCAGGGTTTCAGCAATCTGACGAACAAGTAAACATTAGATCAGGGTTTAGTAATGTGACGAACATGTAACCATAATCAGGGTTTGTTATCTGACAAAGAAATCAGGGTTTCAGCAATCTAACGAACAAGTAAACATTAGATCAGGGTTTCAGTAACCTGATGAAGACGCAAACATGAGATCAGAGTCTCATAAATCTGATGAATATGCACTATTATCTGAAAGGCCTTTTACGGCACAACATTCGAGCTTCAATGTGTCTACTAACAGCTCTGAGACTGCTTGAGAGATGAAGACGAGCATACACTGAACCGAACGGCATGGACAACTTTTCTTTGCAAGTTTGTGCAAAACAGATTAACAGTGGCAAGGCGATCTTGTAGACCGGAAATCAGCAGCAAAACGGAGTGATGATACAAACGCATTGTGATTTTGAAGCGCGCACGTGAAAACCGAGAAAATTAAAACCCTTCAAGATTTTAAAAGGGCGGTTATATGAGAATGAATGAACAGTCTAAAGCACAGACCATTTGTCTGCATAAACTCGAAGACCTGAACATTAAGAACTGAAAGAGGCATTTTACGATACAACTTCAAACAGGTCACTAAGAGTGCAGGTTTTGAAACACTTCAGTAAACTGGGAAGGCTGGTCCAGTTCATCATGAAGAAGTGACGACAGGAGGTAGGAGAGCAGCAACCTGAACGATAGTGGAAATGTCATGCGGTCTTTTTATATCAACATGAATACTGACATATCATGCACAAACGGACTGTTTTGTTCTATCTCAGAAACTGTCCAGAAAAAGGGGGGGGATATTTTCAACAACTCAATAAAAATTTGAATTTCTGTCTCGTGTTATCCAGAGATTACAATGTAGGTCAGGTGATTTGCAATCCATGAAGCCTTTGCCATTATGCATGGAAGAAACAGCAGACACCTGAACATCGTGGATAAGGGAGGATCTGATGAACACATTTGTCCAATGGTATGCCCGTCGTGTACTGTGGTAAAATGCAAGAGGTCCATTTTGCAGTCATCTATAAATAACGGGAGTGAATTTCAAGTGAACCATGCAGTGGAATATGACTATATTTTTTTCTTCTTAAAGAGTTACATTTCTGCATTGAGATTAATCTCAACCATTGTTTGAAACCGTTGATAAATTTGAGGCAAATTGTTATTTGACCGTGTATATATATCATATTCAATTGCTCTCTTTTAAGTCGATGGGAGGTCATTCAGTCAGCATTTTATATATTGTACGTTACCGGAAGTACAAACTTTGCGAGGTTTCGGGAATAACAGAATAACCAGACCTGTTAGCATTTTACCGCCTATCTCGAACATTTAATGGTGGGCCATGCTGAACCTTTTTCGAGGAAATATTTCATCCTTATCTTTCAGATTTAGAAGTGGATATTGTCGTCAGTCTATACAAGCTTAGGCTTAGCAAGGCCTGGAGAGAGGGCCTTGGAATGCAAACACATTTCTGTGCCATTCTCACGGATTTGTTTGATAGTCCATTAGTCCAGTCCGTACATTTCCGGTGGCGCTTGTGTATTGACTGGTCCCAATGGTGTCATTTGCTTAAATGTCGGTGCTGTAATCGTGTTAATAAGGTTATGGTCATATTTGAATTGTATGCAAATTGGTTCAACCACTGGCACTGTTGAGGTTCATCGTCCTTGTTCTATAAGCAAATCCAAAATATCCTGATGGAGCTTCTTGAAATTATGGCATCAGTTCCTTGATAGGAATGGCATATGCAAGTCATCCAAATGGGATACACCATGCCCAGTTTAATGTTCTGATCTGGATGGGAAGGAGTTCCAATTAGAATGACATATGCCATTCCCTCCATGCCATTGCAGGGTATGGCTAAGCCATCCTTTGTCTGCTGAGTTCCAAAATGTATGGCAAGGAGTTCCTAGGAGATTCAAATCGGCGCACCATGCCACTCTGTTTGGAATGGCTTATGCCAGTGCCTTACAGTTCTCAATTTCAAGAAGCTCCCTAAAATAGTTTACGAATACAAGCTCTTAGGCGAAACAGAGGATAGTTGAGGACATCATTCATTCTGCAACTTCAGATGGAATAAATGTAGTTTTCGGTGTTGTCACGAAAGATGAACTGACAATTGATGGAACCAACAGAATGGAAATCAACGAAGTAATATCTCAGAGACGTTCCGAATTAATTCTAAAGTGCCCCAAGGCAGAGTTGTCATGTTATATCAGAGAGGACGTATCAGACATCAATTAACCCTACCAGGCCTCGGGAGAGGGGGGGGGACAAAATGGCCCCCTCTGCCAAACTTTCTGCACTATCTCCGGAACGACAAAAATGGAGAGCTGAAACTCTGTGACTTTACAGTTTAATTATTTTGAGCCTATTTGCATAACCCCCGAGCCGAGGATCATGGGTGAATTCAAGATGGCGCCCACGTGGTGTATCAGAAAAGTGATGTTTTCGTCATATTTCTTCAAAATTTCTGCTTTTCTGCGATGAAAATTGGGCAAAACCTATTTTATTCCACATCACATTAACATTTACTAATTTATCATGCAGTTTTTGCGGAGAAATTGCATGAATAAAAAGTTAGGAAAATCTGATCGAAAAATCGACTATCACAACGACCATCTTGGATTTTTTTTACTTTTTCTGGTAGAGCTTGACCCAAGGGTATAGTGTGTTAAGTTTTAGCCCCCTTGCTCAAGGGGTAAGAAAAATAATAAGGGGGGGCCATTTCGCAATAAATGTTAATTTTCCGTCCTCTAACAGCTCAGATAATGGACAGTAAAACGGAATTGCTTATGCTTTAGAATTTGGATTAGACTGCATACCTCCCCTTTATGTCCATACAGTAGACAAGGTATGGCTGGCATCTAGACTCGCAATCTGTTTGGATCTAGACTCGCAATCCGCATCGCGAAATGTATCATGTCTGAATAAACATCCACAGACCCAGAGAATGAGCAATAATGGCCCAATGAAAGGTGACCTGATCGGTGATAACAAATCTGGCTGATGGAATTATCAGCAAATAGAATTTGCATTCAGTCCATATCGGAAGAGCAACAGATGCTGATTGATATAGATATGCAGGGAAGGCAACCAGTCTATTATTTGGATTAGGCAGGCTGTGTGAATGCTCGGTCAACGAACATATCCAACACATGTCTGAGGGAGCAAATTTGTGACTTGAAGCATCAGTATTCACCTGTTTCAGAGGAGCCTTACACACTGGTTTTGTTGTCTCACGCGAGTTATTTGTTCTTCTGGAATCACCCGGCTTGCAACTGGATTTGCATGTGCTCAGATGTTCCTGGTCAGATCAACCGGTTAGTAGGTTGGTTATCAACCGGTTGATCTGACTCGGAACACCCACGTCCGTACAAATGACTTTACCTGCGTCAAGAGAAACACATGTATTGCAATATGCAGTACATTTATTAATGTTAGAATATGCAGTACATTTATTAATGTTGTTAAGCTATGAGGAAACTAGTTTAACATGGGCAAGTCCTATGACTCGTGTATTACGATACATCTATAACATGCCTGCAAAACGTTTATATACATGGCAGATACACGGGTCACTTTAATGATGGGGTGAGCTATTTGCATGTGACCGCACCAAGAAAAGAGGAACTTAAACTTCAAGAACCACATGAATTTGTAATTCCATATTTCTATATTCGCGAACTACTTTACACTGATTCGGATGCTGTCTGATGACATACGATTGGTTAAGATACAGTCAAGGTGATTCCTCACCTAAATCAATTGTGACCATGTGAGAGGTATGAGGTCCTATCTAATTGCTCAGCCCGGTGACAGTGTCTCCCTTCTGTGATAGCCAACCATGTATCTCGTTATGTGATGGTCAACTTGGCGTGTATTTTTACCTCAGTTGAATTGTTTCAACTCCAGTTAAAACATTTTAACCGAGGTAGAAATCAACAAAAAATAAATAATTATGTAAAATAAAATACATGTCCCATACGAGCCACCGTAGAATACAGTGAGAAATAAAATCTTCACATTTCCAGCAGCATAAAATACATGTAATAAACGTATCTCGCCAAACTTAACAGATAGAGGATCGATCGTGTATCAAGGATTAAAGTCCACATTAGCAGATTATCCTGAATACGTTACCGCACATGTGTTGTTATATTTGAACACCTGATGGCACTAGCTATTTCCAGGAAATGAATGTGAATGCATTACATGTTATGACTCAAGGAGACTATGCAAAATTTATACTAAATATGCAATTGACAGTGCAAAAAAACTACAATTTCGCTCAACGTTCAATTACCTCAGGTATGATAATAGATAATGTATCGCCGTTAATAATAATAATAGGTAATATATCGTGACCTACATCTAAGCGGCTTTCATTTTCGCTTTAATATGTTAGGTCTACGAAGACGTCTCGCTGCAGTCGCTCGTCATTAAAGCCGGGGTAAGTACCATTCAAATGCAAATGTTATCTAGGTAAGATATATAAATGAACGGGGTATCTGTGTAAATGGCGGCTACTTCCTGGGTATATGACTGCACAATATTTGATATTTAATATTCATGTTTTGACAGTGTTTAGTTTCTGTAGATGGAAAACATGAATGGTTATTTGGAAATTATAATAGATACTTTCCGCAAACTATATAACTTATGGCCACTTTAAATATAATTTCTGATAGGAAATAACTTCAACCCACAGGTGTTTGTCAAGTTAATTAGCTGGGGGTATCGTCAACAATAGATCGGACAAGGTGAATCAATCTAGGTTGTAAGGTTGACTATTTGTTTTCAAGCAATGGACAGCTTTTCATCCCAAGCTAGTGCACAAAAGAAACGAATGCGAGTAGTCGATCATTTAATTTTCACCCCCCCCCCGCCGCCCGAATTCATTATTCTTTTACATATATTAATGCCATTGGATAATAATTATGTATCCTTGTACTTATAAAGAATAGGAGGTTTGGAATGCATTTTTAACTGTTGGTGATTTCATGCCATACTCTGTGGCTTGCAGGTTTGAAAGATACCATCCAGCACTGCCTTTGAATGTGTTACCCCGAAATTAAATAATCATGCTAATACATATACGTGTAGTCTTTATTCTTGAAATTCTCTGGCATCTCCTGTAAACAGATTCTCCATTAACATCCCATCTTTTAAAATGTCACTCGCGCAACAACATTTTTGGACAATGTGGAGGAGGTGGGATATTCATGATGTCTTGCAGTTTCATTGTCAACATCGTTTAAAATGACCGGTTTTATCAATTCTCATGGACGTCTTCCAAACAAAATATGTTTTGGATTGTAGGCCTACTATCCTGTGGTACTCGCTAACTCGAATAAAGTGCTCCACTATAGTCACCATTCTCGTGGCATCAGATTGTGTACCTCCTACTTTCAGTTATATCCTCTGATCGCACTTGGGTTGAATGGCGTCGAGCAGCTTTTGTGCTCGAGGCTCTCGGCCATTCAGTATGGTCTGCTTGTAAACGAAGTGGAGTGGAATCAGGCATGTCAGAGCTAAACAAGACATTGTACCATGTGTTCTTGCGTATAATAATTCAGCATTCCATCTTTCTAGTATACAGATACATGCTCCCGGTGTTGATCAAAATCGATACATACCGAATGCGCATGTGCACCGCGTTTTTCCTTAAATACAGTCAGAGGGTGTTACATCGACTTTTAGGAGGTTACAAACTCTGACAATGACATTTCCATATTCTGTTTTCAGCTTTGAAGTAAGGTGTGATCACTGATTTTCATTGATTTCTAATTGTCGACGAATTTAATTTACATCAGATTTTTCTCGTATGCGCTGTATGCTCTGTCTCCTTTTACGTATGTTGGAAACGTTGATTTCATCTTCCTCCGCCTTTCGCCATGCTACAGGCTAATACCTGGTCGTTGCCGGGATGGTTATACGAAATATATTCGTCCACCAAATTCAATATGTTCCCAGTAGATTTGAAATACAGTGTCACGCGTTAGGCCTGCCATCCAATCAAAAGTCTACATTCTTCTCCGAGATATGATAATAGATAATGTATCGCCGTTAATAATAGTAGGTAATGCATGATGACCTAGTCGTAAACGGCTTTCGTTTTGGCTGTAATAGATATGTAATATACGTCTTGCAGACAAATCTGTTTTGGCTCGTAGGAATATTTAAAGGATTTTAATCAATATTTTTTTCTCTCTGGAATGTGTGTCAGAAGAGTTAGTACTTAATTAAGAAATTTTTTTTAAAAAAAATCCTTGTCCCCTGTGGGCATATTTAAGCCTTGTTGGCAGCTCTATTTAGCTCCCAGTCAGATATACATATTTGTGAAAAGAAAGCGAGGCCGCCAATCTGTGACGTCACAGGCGCGAGAGCTGGCTAATGACCGGTAACAATTTAGTATGAATTACATACTGGGAGAGATTTCTTTTAGTGGCGTTTAGAAGTTGGGAAGTAAATAAATAAACAAATTACTTATGGATAACAACTTCTAGTTTATTCGGGACGACGTTTTCATACAGGTATCGTTCTCAAGTCAATGACATCAATAAATAAATAAGCAGTATATATTCATCCCCAGCGCGTATGACCTACTTATCCAGGAACCCCACCGTGCCTTGAAGCCCACCTTGTTAATTAATCCAGCCATCTCCACAAGCCTAATCCTGTCCTATTAAATATTTCTCACCTAGTAATGTATAACACTATTGCCAATTTAAACGTATCCCCACAATGGTTTTCCGGTCATTGCAGTTCTGCTTATCTTATCATATACTCCTTCCCCAGGGATTCGTGTTTAGAATTAGTGCGCGAGCTAAAAATAGCTTACGTCAAAATATATTTGGGAGAGGGTTTTTGAAATCAGGCGAGTGGTTGCAATATAATACAATATAAAATATGACCGTTTACGTGAGCTAAATATCACTCTCGTGACATGAATTTACTAGACTGTTTGCGTGCAGGTGGGCTATCTGATAATGTCACCAACACCCGTTGTGCGAGAAATTGCCCCTTATCTGCGAAAAGTCGGGAGCAGGACCGCTAGAAAGTCGCAATTTGTTCTTTCCTATCAATTACGCTAGCTGGACGGCATATTCCTACTGGAAATAATTTATTGAACACAGATTTGCCAGAAGTAAAAACAAAATGAACTAAATATTTTTGGTAGATAATATATAACGTCGTACTTTCAAACTGACCTGAACGAAAGAGGAAACTCCAAAATTGGCGTACGTCTCAGTGTTGAAATTTCACCAGCTAGGCCTGGACTAACAAATTATTTCGATCTATCTCTAAATATTTATTCATTCTGTGCATAGGGGGCCTATATATAACGTCCGGCATAGATAATAAATAACATACCAGTATGTGTTTACAAGTCGACCTTGTTCCGTGTGGGACGGTTCATCTGTTTCAGATTCGCTTTCCCTCTGTTCCCTCTCATTTCGGTCGTTTGGTACGGGTTCAAACTGATACGGCAGAACGTCAAGGTGTCCATTTATGTCGTCTGTATATAGATCATCATCACTGGCATATTCTTCCATGGTTTCGAATCGTTTTCGATTAATTATACAGCCATATACGCGATGGAGTAATCGCAAATCCACAGCTTAATATATAACGCTGACAGCTGCCCACAGGAGACGGTCGCCTGTCTGACGTCACAAGGTCACGTGACGCCTAAGCTCATTAACGGGTTAACTGACGGAAATTGAGCTACAGGTCTTTGATTAAAAAGGCTTAAATACGCCCACAGGGGACAAGGAAATTTTTTTTAAAAAAATTCTTAATTAAGTACTAACTCTTCTGACACATATTCCAGAGAAAAAAAATATAAGGTAAGTAATAAATAAATCATGGATTATTTCTTTCATTCCTGGCATGTTACCATACAAAGACAGTTGAGAGTAAGTCAACAACAATGTGAATTAAGTCTATGGAGATTGGCCTTCGCCATATGCTACACGTATCGCTGACTTGCTTGTCGACCGGCGTGTCATACTTATGACGTCACACACACGAAAACATGACAAACCCTAGCTAAGATTCATAGCGTCTCTCTTCCCTCACCGCTATGCCGACGACAAATACATTTCCCTGGCGGTAATTCGAACATCTCCATGGCGCACTTGTTATTACCTTTGCGCCCTATTGGACCTTCATTAACTTGAGAAAAAGGGCCGCCATGAATAAAAATACCATAATTTATGTTGTGATCATCATCCCCTGTATACACGGGGTCTATTATGACGGAAATGCCCATCTTCTTGACCCTCGATTTCAGGTGATTTTGAGGCTCCATAGGGATAATTTTAACGTCTGTAATTAATTTTTGACCGACGAATGGCCATTTTCTTTATTCTGTGTTATGTGATATAACTGACTGTGGTGAACACCATCAAGATGACATTTCTGTGTACTATAATAGTATTGTTCAATGTCTCTCGTCTGCTGGTATTGAAACGCTAGCTAAGGTTAAAACCAACAAGGAACATATTGTTCCTGGCTGGAATGCACACGCGAGAACTGCTTTCGTTCTGTGGAGAGAACATGGGAGTTCCCGTAGCGGGCCTATTGCAGAATATATGTGTCGCACCAGAAGACAGTTCAAATATGCTGTCAACCGTCAACCGTTGAGTGAGTCCAAAATATTGTACCTAAATTTCACGCAAATCCGTCACGTAATTAACGCGCGCTGGCAATATTCACAGTCATTTGAATCTCAGTATTGTCTTCAACGCGGAACTAGTAATATCGGTCACCCTCGGTCGGCCTTTTTTCATTTAATTGGTACTGGATAACACCATTTTTTTCTTACCGTCTAAGTGATCACTGACCTGTTGTTATAAAACATAATGTGCGGGAATTATTGGTCTAAAGTAAGTAAAGTAGAGATCTTTTAATGAAATCATGTCATTTAACATTGCGAGGGATAGGGAAAATAATTACTTCCTTCTAGCCTTCTGCCTTGAAAACCACTTATTGGCGTACAACACTACGGTGTGCCTGCAGCAAGGTTTTGTCACCCGTGCAAAAATAACACGTCTCATTCTCTCACAAAAGTAGCTTCAAATTGCTTTAGGATAATAGTGTAAACACTTGACATAAATAAACGCATGCTGCTCGTATATGTTCCCTGTGGTTTAATCAGAGGATTTGGGAGGCTGGAACTTGGATTTTCACCAAAATGTCTCCTGGACCAGCCTGACAACGCCATACCATACAGCCCCTGGTGAAAAGTGGATGCGAGTAGCGGCGACTTGTACATCAGTCCAATTTAACCCAACGCCGTCGACGTCTAGTGTCGGTCGGTACCCTCTAGATGTTAAATATAACATTGTCTGGCAGCTGGCCGGTGGTTTCACCATGCTGTTGCTATCGAGCTCAGGTTATCAGGTTAAGCTAAGGTATGAAGGTTTATGCTCGATTATTGTTCCATGAAGGTGTAGAGTCAACAGTAAACATTAAAGACAACTGCCATCAGAAGTTCGTTGAATGAAACTGCCGATCGCAATACATTTTCTGTTGATATTGTAATCTTACCTTTCAACAAAATGCCACTTGGGCGTTTCACGTTCGGGTAGCGTATGACGACTATACACTCTCAAAACGCAAATGTTAGATTTAACATCTAGAGGGTTGGAGGACGGAAAACATTTAGAAAATGTTGTATTCACCACTTTAACGTGTTAAATGAAACATTTTAAGCTGTTGCATCCAACACTTAAAAGTGGTGAAACAACATCACTTTCTAAATGCTTTCCCTCCTTCAACCCTCTAGATGTTAAATATAACATTTGCGTTTTAAGAGTGTAGTATGTAAGATAGAATATTAATGCACCTGTACGTCAGAGTCGCATGTTTGGGGGTTTCCTTCAATCAATTATGTAAAAACCATAACTCATCATCCAAGTTCCTTAGATTTCAAGTCCATGGAACACTTGTGGGAGGCGATGGATCATGTATTTGCGGCAAGCGGTGTTCACACGATACATATGAATCAATTGAAAGCTGCGTTTCTAAAAAAAAATGGCAATAACCGGAATTCTTCGCAACGAAACGTTGTGAGTACCACACCATGCCAATAAGTGACGTTTGACGTGGATATACAGCATACCAAGGAATATCGACTGACTACAAATTGGTTGCACGCAATTATTAAATTCGAAAAGATTACCACCGATAGCTTTTGGAAAAGAAATCACTTAACTCGCATTGACGTTCTCAGAAATTTGCATAGATTAATGATAGTTCATCTGAAATGGTACACTATTCGAATTCGAAGCCAGGTAAATTGTCGACCAAAGCTTAAGAAAAAAGACAATCCTTCGGCGAACCACGTCATACAAGTTTCAAGGGCCGAACTTGGGGTATTTTTGGTAATTTTCATGTTTGGGGTAGAGGTGGTTTGTCAATTAATTTTAGGTCCAGTTTCCTACATACACACGCGTTTTCCCCAAGCTGTAACCATCATGGTCCGACATTGGTAAACATATGGTACATCATATATTGACAAACGGTTTTTTCACCGCCAATGTAGGAGCGTGTGGGTGTGGACAAACGATGTACCAATTTCATTCGGTCCATCATGGCGTGGCAAACATTTGGACCAATATATGTTTTCACTCCGAAAGCCGCAGTTTGGTATTTATGACGTAATTCATATCCCAGCATGCAAAGCGTATTTTCAACACGCATGCGTGAGCAAATTGCTTCCTGTACCAACAACAACAACATTGCGGAGCTGCTGTTGTCGCTGTTGGCAGAAAAGAAATGCTTAGAAGTCCGCATGGAGGCCTGGGCATCATCAAAGAAGTTTCCTGGTTGTTTTAACCGAGAGCAGTGTCTTCAAGATCAGCATCTTCAACCTAAAGGTAATTTCTGGTGTCTATTAAAGCGATCCTTTTTCACGGAAGGTCAACTCAGAACAGATTCAATTTCCAACGTAGACAAAATCGGCGGTACAGACGAACTGAAGGCTATGGACGAGCAAGCCCAGACATATGATGGAAGAAAGCGAGCAGAATTATAAACCATTCACAATTATGTAACACCGCCACAGATACCCCCCCCCCCCCTTCCTACTAACATGAGAATAAGTGGCTACTTCATCAAACTACATGTACCATGCAGTGTTTTCAGGAAAGTATACTTTAAGGAACCCGCAAAAACCTTAGTAGTCAGGTATCCAGACAATGCCCCCTCTCCCCTTCCACTCCACAAACATTTACAATAATGGAGGGTTACACCATCATGTATGATACTCTGTAAAAACAACTGTACCCCGGTATACAAAATTGCACATCCACAAAAAATTGTGTACTGGTACACAAGATGTGTAGGTTTTCTTCAAAATTTGTGTACCACTGGAACACAATTATTGTGGATGTGCAATTTTGTTACAGCGATTGTTTTTAGAGAGTACCTCCTTGAATTATATACAGCGACTGCGCCCATTGACACAAGCAGTCGATTCAGGCAGGGTTACGTAATTTTGAATGGTCTCTGAATTCACTATATTTCCACAAACAGCATAGTCTTATAAGTCAAAACACTATTAAATACCTGGGATGTCCATCGCAACAACTTTATTTGGAAATGTAAATCATAACGAGTTATAAAGGCACTTCCCAAACAATACAGTGACGGTCTCCTCCGTGAGAAATAACAATCTGATGGGTTGAAGACCAAATACTGTCAGATATACTGCAATTATTCTGAAAAGTTGATTACGCTAGATGGTAGTGTAAGCTTACCAACCGATATTATTTCACTGTCTAACTGAACATCAAAGATAATTGACTAATATGCTCATGGGTTAAATTTACCGTCCTGCCATGCAAAATGGTCCGAAACAGCAATTGTACCAGTGTATGTTCATTCATTTCCCACAAATGTTCAACATTGATAGTGGAAATAAGAGAAATTCTATTGAAGAACAAAGAATGACATTTTACAAAATGATTAATCATTAGTAGACTAGTAGACTAATCAAAAGAAAATTAAAAAAAACATTGTTTCGTGATTGAAACTGAAAGAAACTTATTCAAAGTGATTGATACACAAATACATAGAACATTTTGTGCTGCGAGGTTGTTTGTTGTTTGTACCAAAAATGGAATATTATAAGTTATCCTGTCTCTGCTCGTTTGATACTGAATTTTATCCTGTTTTCTGGCGAAACTAAAATGGAATAAAATAGAAACTCAAAAATCCATATTCATGTAGATTTTTCACCAGTGGACCAGGAAGTGTTTGTCACTTTCTGTTTACACACCACCATCATCTATCCAACTAATACAATATTATCTATGAAAGAATTCAAGGGATGATTGGCATAAAATACCACAGCATTTTGTTGTATTAGCTATACTCAGAATACTTGCAAGGCATCATATGTCGTGGTTCCTCAATACCAGGGCCAATGAAGTAGTACTGTATATTAGTGCAACATAGCTGCTTTAGGTTTCAAATGTGAAATATACTGTCTATCGATGGAGTAGGCACATGTAATTTTCAGGCACACCTGTCAATCATAACCATAGCGATAGGGAAGGTGATGCCCCAGGATAAATTTGAAATAAATCAGAATTTTCAACATTGGCTCCCCATCTCAAGACAATGTGCACATCGGCTGAACTATGGTCAGATGCAGGGTGTGTGGATTTAAACATTGAACTCGCGAATCCACGGTACATAACTTTATATCATGGCCAATTATATCAGCAGTTCCACTCACATTACCGTTGTTGTAGGACCAGATATCAAGTATTGGGTCTTTCAAAGTGAATACTCTATATTTAGTATTTGTTAACTTAAACAAAGCCAATCTCAATTATTGCTGCATCTTTTAAAGTTGAAATGCAAAGGTTTTTAGATTCTTCTTTTAGTATTTTATATAACATGTATAAGTTGAATAATGATAAAAAATATCGGTATATCTGCTACCGGTACTTGATTTAATTTGAAGTAGTTTGTCTGCTAGAATCGTTTGAAATGTTGGTTCCCCAAGCCCAGCTGACTTCCAATTTGCACACAATCACCACTACGTAATCTTTCCTTTCCTTACTTCCAGCCACCTGAAGACGGAACGTTACAAGCATGGACATCCGACCTGTGACATAAAAAGGGTGAGTGAGTAGTAGGGTTTAACGTCGTTTTCAACCTTGTTTCAGTCATATCACGACGGTGCCTACATGTGCCAGAACATGAGAGTGCTCACAGTTCTTATTACCCTGGACACTGATCAGCCCAGCCAGTACAGCACCCGGTCACCCATTCAAGTATTGACCGAGCTGTGACATAAAATGGCCCAATGGGCTCCAATACCCCTCGGCCATGTCGGCTCTCAGTTATTGTCTACAGTCATGCATTGAATACGATGTACTTTTAGAACTTTGACAACACCATGTATTCTAGGTTGACAAAAAGGTGATCTAGTAGTGTTGACTGTAGTTCTATCATTTTAGAAATACATAGAAGTTGAGCCAGGTCGGCTTTTGCCAAGGCCTGAACTGATGGGAAAATTTTGCGGTGAGGTTCTGGTAGACATAATCAAATCAAGTAGTTTGATCTTGGAAATACTGATCAAAGTCAATCATCTTCAACAATTATCTGGTCTATTCTAACTTAATTGCATATGGAACAAGATCTTATACACCTGAACATATAGAATTTGACCTTTTAACTTAGAGAA
>JAVTVY010035103.1:0-14509 GCA_036873755.1 Hanleya hanleyi | reverse complement strand
AAACATTTTCCCAGCGGTGGAAATATTTTCTCCGTGGTGAAAATATTTCCTCCGCGGTAGAAATATTTTCTTCGCGGTGGGAATAATTTTCTCCGCTGTGAAAATATTTTCTCCGCTGTGGAAACATTTTTTTCCGCGGTTGAAATATTTTCTCCGCGGTGGAAATATTTTCTCCGCGGTGGAAATAATTTTCTCTGCGGTGGCAATACACGTGACTTTCCTAAGCCTCGCTTTCAAATATCCACCATTTTGTTTACCGGCCCGAAAGTGCTAGGCTTAGGAAAGTCACATGTATTTCCACGGCAGAGAAAATTATTTCCACCGAGGAGAAAATATTTCAGCCGCGGAAAAAAAATTCCCACCCGGAGAAAATATTTTCACCGTGAAGAAAATATTTCCACCGCGGAGAAAATGTTTCCACAGCAGAGAAAATATTTCCACCGCGGAGAAAATATTTCCACCGCGGAGAAAATATTTCCACCGCGGAGAAAATATTTCCACCCCGGAGAAAACATTTCCACCCCGGAGAAAATGATTTTCATTGTGATTCCGCATTTTCTGTGTGATTGCCCTTTCCAAACTGAAAACGGTATCGTTACAGCAATTCGGCTCTCGTCGATTTGCCGCTAATATTCAAGAAATGTGACGATCATTTGATGAGAAAATCGAAAACATACAGATAACACGACGTTTCATATAGAAAATTAGACGTTTTATAATATGGCACCAATAAACCATCGTACATAGTATATTTTTGCTGTATATAAGGTATTGCATATATGATTAAGATGTATTTTATGGAAAAAGTGTTGCTGGTGCATAATAGTCTGCGAGTGTATACGAGTACACTAGTATATCACACTTGCCAAGTAAGGGCCTTTTCGTTGGATATCCGACCCTTCCCCCTATCTCATCTTTGTTTTGGTAGGTTTTTCCATCTGAAATCGACATTTCGAGATAAAACCTTAAATGTTATCGTAATAACAACCATGACGATGGCTTCGCAGCAATTGTCCGAATTATAATCACTCTTTCTAGCTCCTAAACCATATCAGATATGCACGAAATATGTAAAAATAACTGGAATTAAAGGGAGTTATGTTCTATAATTTCTTGGAGGCTCGCTGTGTTTAGCCCTTCGTTTGGTGCCTCGCTCTGATACTGCTCTAATCACATACACTATTCATATATCATATATCAAAATAAATCTATCTCAGGAACATTTTCATATCAAAACATAGAACGTTCGAAAAAAAATGGCGTAACTGACCTGTCATTTCCACAACAACAAGAGCATCAAAATGTGATCTGAATTTCGACGAAATACACGAACTTCTCCCGACGGCTGAAGTATCCATCACACAAATGAGATGTTTATATTCACTATGACTTTGTCAAGTGACTCCTCGAGCTTCCAAAAAAGTGAAAATCGTATGACTAACGCCAGCTCGATTTTTGTATTCTCCATCGTCAATTCTCCACTAAATTCATATTTGTTTTTCTAAATTCGTTAATTCTGATTTTCTGTCAACCTTTAGGCGGAATTCATATCAATGCAATCTATGTATGTTCTGGGGGAATTTCACTGTTTGGCCCGTATACCATTGGGAAACTCCCTCGTTTTTAGTACGAAACAGTGTTATACCTCATAAATGATCTGAATTACGTAATTGACCTGTTTCCACGTATTGTTTATGTTTTCTGTCTTATTTAGTTCTACTCTTCTATGTTTTATAGTCTGTCCTGGGTTGTTCAATAAATAAATGGATATTGAATCTTGGGTCACAGTGCTACTCTCCATCGCAGGGATGTTTGTAAACGAAACTGCATTTTCTCACACTATAGTATACATGTACATGTGTGGACCTCACAATACTATAATCTCCGAAATTGCTCATATTGTTTATTCAACAGAAGTTCAGTAGTAGTTTGTTCTATCTATATCCCGTTTTCTTCAATAATGATGAGCTGGATGCTCTTTCGTGACAGACCGTGCAACTTGAAAAGACATTTATCGACAATAACATCGGATGACGATTCTGAGAAGCAAGCCTTTGCCAGACAAGCAGAGGAAGACTGGAAAACATTTCTCTTGTTTAGGGCCAGAGAATTACGGAGAGGTAAGGCGAAAGTCTGTGAAAGATTGAAATTGAATTATTTCTCCAGCATTTTTTTAGGTGTATCCATTTGGCGGTGCTGATCTGTATTACTCGAGCACGCATAGTCTCAAATAATAGGTAGGATCATTCATTATCTCCAAGATTTTGCCATTTTAGATTGCATCAGATTTTCCGTACATGATGGAAGTCGAGCATTTTTCAGACAGCTTTACGTCGTCTTCATTAATATTTAGCTTTCAGGCGGCTGATAGTCTGAGCAAATTTCAGCTACTTTTCCTGTGCACTGTCAAACCTTTCTTGCATATGTTGGAATTTATAGTCGCCTGCCCTGCTCATAATTATCTCCCTCTTTGTGAGGTCTGGTTATACCTTGGTAAGCTTTAAAAAGTCCAGTTCATTAGACACAGCAGCTTTACACAGTCCAGACGGATACTTGATTCTGTATGTTCTAGTCTGACAGTGACTTTTGCTAACTGTCGTTCGTGTGAGGCTGCAATATAGCCAACATACAATAAAGTCGCCTTTGGGGATTATGCTTTGGGTCACCCAGTAACGCAAAGTATCTGCGACAGGCGACCTAAACTATAGATAGGAAATAACAAGCGTCATTCACAATTCAGCCGTGTCCATTATCCGAATATCTGCGTCCATAATTCAAAGTCATATTCCATATTCCATATAACCGCATTAGCATCAAATTCAAAAAAACAATCATAGTATACATAAACATAGACTAGTTTCCTGCAAGAGAGGAGCGGTCAGCAATTTTCAATGATGCCGGCAAGACATCATGATGTTCCAAAAATATCAAATCCGTATCGCTGATCAGTATTCGTGTAAACAATCGGAGCGTTGGACGCGGTGTTCGATTCTTTTGCATAATTAACACAATGATATCCATACGAACACAAGTAAGCGGGCAACATCTGGATTCAAGCTCATGGCTGGTCTGAAATCGAACACAGAGAAATTATCGTCAATAAAATTTCGTTAACATTGCACGCAAATGCAACCTTCGATATGTAACCGCCGTCCGTAAAGTCAATAATCCAATCTATCCAAATCAGGCTTGAAATAAAAAGATCAACTTTCTACCAAGAGTGGAGTGGTAAACCTGTATGGATCGATACTGTCGTCAGTTACCAAGGACGAAAAAACGCTCCCCCCCCCCCACCCTCCCCTTCACACAGTGGAGATTGGTTAAGGTGTGTAACCTTCATCGGAGACTAAAACTACGAGATTATCAAAAGCATTTTGGAGCGTAAAAACCGAATTAAGCAGAGCTAATTCAAAGTAGGGTATTTCAAGCATTCCGCAAACTAGAACGAGCGAGCGGCGAATTGTTGAATAACTGCACACCTCGATACTACAGCAATAATACAGTGGCTTGTCTAAAAAGAAGAAAAAAATCAGCCGAATCAAATGCTCACACACAGTTACACCATTTTACCTTTTCGGCTGATGTAGGACTCGTTGGCTGGTAATATCTATGTTTGCGAAACGATGTTTTGGGAACCGGGCTACATGTGAATGCGTGCAGAGTCGTCTCCTTTGAAATAATGGGAGACAACTCTGTACACTCTAAGCTCAGAAAGTGTAAAAAAGGTGTAAAAAAGGTGTAAATCAAACGTTTACACCTTCTGGGTTCATGTTTACACCCTTAGGAGGTGTAAGTAAGGTGTAGAAAAGGTGCAAATGTATGAAGATTGATTCCAACCCTGATTTTACACCAGTAAAGGTGTAAATTTATTGAAAGGTGTTAAAAAGGTGTAAATACTTAATTTTCCATACACATTTGGAACTTAATTTCTATGTTGAGGAAATGTATTTCCTTGTCATGCTTACGGTAAACCATCAAAATTCTCAAGCACCCCAACTTTCTACACAAAATTAAATCAATGGATCTAACAATTTGACCAGTCTCTCTAACATTTGAGCAAAAATTCCAACGGAAATATTATAAAAAAAACGAGATGCAGACTATAAGAGTCAATCCCCCAGTCGGTTTTACGAGGGAGTAAAAATTGAACAGCCGCTCTAGTGTTCTCACTCAAGGTTGAGCCCAAGACTACAGGGGAGGGGGGGGGAGGGGCGTTCTGGGGATTTGAATATCAACATTATAGTAAATATTATGTATCATGCAGAGTCGACAAAAGCACGTTGTTTGTCCACCAATGTAAGAAATTATCAGATCGATATCTACAGTGCTGGTAACTGCTTAGCTATCAGATAAAGTGATTTTCAACTTCATTCCAATGGGGGATTTGCACAATAAGCAGTGGATACAACGGAAACTGTACAAATTATGGGCTTTGATTGATCCACTTAGACAGGAAGGTGTGAAATGGACTAAACGGTTCGAAGTGATAATCATGACAGCTTGTTGTGCATGTTACCCATTAACAATTGTGCGATTATCGTCACAAACTATTACTTGATAAAGTAATGTTTACCATCCTGTCCGGAAACGACTCCTTTTAACACACCATAATCATAATCCGCGGCCTGCCTTTATCTCCTATCTCGTTGACGCTAACGCAAAGTTTTGGTTAAACTATACATATCGGTGATGATTCTATTGCTCAATTAGTTTTTGAGTTTATTCTGCCAATGTCTAACAATATATGCATCGCTTCTATTGTTCATGAATTTGTAAATAAGTATGGCTTCGCTTCCCGTGCTGTCCACCATTTCCAATATAAGCCGACGCGATATAACTTCCAAACAAACTTCCATTACGATAAATTGCGCACAGCCGTTTTTTTCACGTCGCTCGTTCTATCCATCAAAGTGGACTTTTTGCGAGATGGCGACTTGCCTGCTGTTGATCGAGGAGAACCGAAAGAAAATCGCTTTACCTTTTGCAACTTCCAGCCTGTCGGACCTTAAAGATCACATTTCACAGAATGCTACCTTAGCTGATCTAATTGGCATTAATGACGTAACCTTTCAGGTAAATATGCCATTTTTTATATTTATACAATATAATTGCCGCTGTGAACCCAGGTCGAAGCAAGGAGATACATGTAAACAGGTATGTATTTAGAGGGTGAAGAAAATGTTACATCTTACAGACAATTTATACCGGAGAATATATTTTTTTATACTGTCGGAACCAGTGATCGAAACATAGTTTCAACTGTGCTAAAATTGTGACTCGATTGAGTATTTTCTTTTGCTCACGGTATTTCATTCAACTTCTGCCAACAGAACAGAACAAGCTCGGAACTTTGTCGAATCAACATACATGCGAAAAAATACGGTGCTATGATAACATACACTTTTGCCAAATTTGATTAATATAATCTGCTCAGACAGATTTTTGGACCCAATCAAATTAGTGACGCTTAAAAATATAGAAATTATATTTAAATGTCATCAATAGTAGGCCCCAATATGAGATAGAAACGAGTCAGAACTGGTTAGCCTGGTGCCTCGATTATGTAGGTGCTTGGTACCCTATACCTTTGCGTTCGGGAACCAGGTTATAAATGATACTATTCAATGCGCAGGCGCACAAGGATCACGTGGGAGAAAATGGAAGGCGGTTTGATTTTCTTCGGGAAAGGTATGTTTCAAACTTTGCGAAATCGTGTTGATTTAGCCCAATATAATCGCACGTATTATCTTCATTAGATAGGAGTGCAACTACCTCGAACACGTCACTGTTGAAAATGTGCTCCAAAATGCTCAGTTCACATAAAAAGTGGGAGTTCATTTGCCTGAATGCGAATCCAATATGGCGGCATACATTTGTTCAGTGATAGCTTTGCTCAGTTTAATGCAGTATACTTATAGTGAATTTAAGTACACAGTGGAATAGGAATAGTTAATAACGTCCAGTGGAACACTTGGATCATCATGGAACGATATGTTTGGGATATTTTGAGTTACTATTTACCCTTACTATTTACCCATATAATTTTATTATTCTGGAAGACGGAGGTATCCCAGCAGCCTTTGCGGCTGCCCCTAACAACTATGGCGTGGGCTAAAGTGAAAGCATGGCGACGTACTCACTATGCACAGCCAGACCGCGCTTTTCACCGTTAATTCGGATTTCCGCGCCTTTTGAGGTTGGTAATCGTTTGGAATCGATAAGATACCATTAACAATGTAACATTTAACAGCTCGAAGGATCAATTGTGTGATAAAGACTCCAGGAAAGAGTAATAAACAGCTCTAAATAACCTACAACAGTGGCTTAACTCAGCTGCCAAAATCCTGGGGTAACGCCGTTATTGTCGGCATATAGCACATACCAGTACGTGAGTTCTATTGATATCTCCACATGTTAATCTGTATAATTAACAGCTTTATAAAAGCGGAAAAAAAATATAACACAAGGCTATTCTATGAATAACAACTTCTTTATTGCTGTGGAGCTGACGTTTCGTTGGAGCTACTTCCAACTTTTTCAAAGCTAATGATCTACATTGATTGAAATTGTAGTTTAAGGGCCGCTTCCCATTCGGATTTCGCGGCCCATCAACTCAATGTTTTATTTGAATTTCGCGGTACATTACTTTGTTTATTGAATATCTTTTCCAGTGCTAAATAAATAAATAAATAAATAAATAATAAATAACAATGAGAGATTAGTAGGAGATATAAATAGAAGTAAATAAGAATCGCTATATGTACAAGTTCGTAAGTCTCTTTTTGGTTAAGTTATACTGATAAATATGAGTTCACTGTAATCGCGTGTATGATTCCTTTGTCTTGGTACCCCTTTGTACGCACAAATCCGTCCAGAAAAAATTGGGAAAACCATGGGCGTCTTCAGGATTTTTCGAATCGACTTCACTAACGACACCCTTGGGAACAGGGTGGGTTCTTCCAGAAATCTGTGCCTGTAACAATTGCTTGGAGTGTGTATTGGGGCACAGGACGGCAGGTCTACGTCCTATATTGCGTGAAAGTCAAAGGACCATATTCTGTGTTAAGGCGTCAGTTCGGTGTCATCTATGGGGTAGCGTGTCGGTGTGGTTTAGGATGTGATGTTCTGGTTCTGGACGTTTCTTGTTGTGCGGCGATGTTGGTATTCTTCTGATCGTCATCCGTCTTCTGTTTTTAGTCTTGTCCAGCCCGTCTTTGGTCTTCAGTGTGCCGTGAGGTGCTGTTTAATAATTTTTGTCGTCATCAGTGTTCTGTTTGATGTCTGGTCTTGTTCGTCTGTGGTCTTCAGTGTAGTGTGCTGTGCTGTGCTGTGTTGAGGCGCTAGTTCGGTGACATCTATGGGGTAGCGTGTCTGGCGTGGTATAGGATCGAGTATTCTGGTTCTGGACGTTCTTATGGACCGACGATGATGACCTTCATCGTGTTCATCTCCATTTCTGAAAGTATAAGATGAAACTGTGTGGTATTCATTTTTGTGAGTGACATTATCTGTGTGCGTGGTTGTTTCTTGGACGTGTGCTAATGATTTATGTCCTTGGTTGTTGAATTGGTAGCGGCCTTTAGGTTTTAGAGACGAATGTGGTTACCGGCCCACACGGAACATGGTATCTCCAGTGCCCACATTGCCTATTTTATTGCGAAAGATAGATTGTTGGCCAATATTGTCGCAGGGATGTTGATTGGTCTTGGCCTCCGATTTTTGAGACTAATGTGGCAACCGGCCCACACGGAACATGGTATCTCCGGTGCCCACATTGCCTATTTTATTGCGAAAGAGAGATTTTTGGCCAATATTGTCGCAGGGATGTTGATTGGTCTTGGCCTCCGATTTTTTTAGACTAATGTGGCAACCGGCCCACACGGAACATGGTATCTCCGGTGCCCACATTGCCTAAATTTTATTCCAAAAGAGAAATGTTGGCCAATGCTGACATTGTTAGTTAGTGGTGCGCATGCACGGGGGTAGTGTTATATACTGGAATAATAGCCAGCAGTTTTGATAAAATCTATTAAGGACTTGAATACCTGTTTTCTAAGGGGGGCTTAGGGTTTAATATCGCTGGTAATGTTAAGGGAGTGTTGATTTTTTTTAATTCGTTTCTAAGTGTCTCGCGTTGTGGGTAGTGTTTAGGGCATTCAAGTAGGACATGTTCTATTGTTTCTTCTACATTGTTGCATGCGGTACAGAGTGGTGAGGTGTTTTTCAGAAGCATGGACAGATGTGAGTTAAGTCCGGTTTTGCCTAGTCTTAATATTGTGATGATGCGGTCATCACGCTTATTGTCTAACTGGAATCCTTGGACTTGCCTTTTCTCTCCATCAAGAATCTTATGTAACCATCGTCCACGTTATTCTTCGTTCCATTCCTTTTGCCACTTGCTATATATTTTGCGTCTCATGATAGTGTTTAGTTCCTTATATCCTAATCCTATTGGCACATCGTGTGTGGTTTTTGCAAGACTGTCTTTGGCAGTTTGGTCGGCTGCTTCGTTACCTCTGATGTTGACATGCGCGGGGACCCAAGCTAAAATGGCGTCTATACCCTCGTTGTGTATTTATGTACAGATATATTCTATTTTGTGTATGAGATCAGGTCTACTGTCAGATATAGAATTTTCAATGGATGGGAGTCCACTAAGGGAATCGCTGAATATCACAGCACGGATTGGTTTATGCTCGATGATCCATTCGAGAGCCTTAATTATAGCAATCAGTTCACTAGTGTATACAGACATATTGTCTGGAAGTTTGAAACCATTTTGTATGTTGAGCTCAGGTATAACAAAAGCTGATCCTGTGTTATTACTTGAGTTTTTCGATCCGTCTGTATAGATTTTTAAGTAATTTTTCCAGTTTTGGTTGATATATTCAAGGGTGGTGGCTCTAATAAAGTCTGGGTTGTCCTTCTTTGTGAGGTAGTCGTGTATACTTGTGTCCACGTGGGGCGACTCTAATTCCCAGGGTGGCCTAGTGATTTTATCTGTGTCGCAGATGTGTGCGATTGGTATTTCGTGTTCTTGGAATAGGTTATTTACGGTATAGCCGAGGGGGGCGGAGTCTTTTTCCCAGTTTTTCTTTAAATATTCATATTCACTTTTATCTTCAAACATTTTGTGACATGGGTGATTATCGCCCTTAGCTCTAGTTTTTCCTGCATATTTCAGGGACAGTTCCTCTCGTCTTAAACGAAGAGGTTTCTCATTGGTTTCTATTTGAAGACTACATAAGGCGGTTCCCTTGAAGGCTCCAGTAGCTATTTTTAGAGCAGAATATTGGATGCTGTCTATTCTTTTTAGTTGTGTCTTACATGCTGATTGGTAGGCGATGGACCCGTAATCTATTTTTGACCTGATTAAGGTTTGGTATAATTTTATCAGACTATATTTACTCCTCCCCAGTTTGTCCCAGACACACACCTCATGAGGTTCAGGTCTTTATTGCACCGGAGGACTAGTTGGTCGATGTGGTCTTTCCATGTGAGTTTTCTGTCAAAGATCATACCTAGGTACTTAACGTTAGTTTAACGTCAATGTGTTTATTGTTTGAAAATATAATGCCCGTTGTTTTTAGGGCGGAAAATTTGAAGCCCCATTTATCCGCCCAGCCGCTAATTGTATCTAGTGTTTTTTGCATTATACCTGTCAATTTTTTTATGGAACGTGCGGTTTTCCAGAGGGCAGAATCGTCAGCAAATAGAGACTGTTCTACTTCCGGATGTTTCGTGTCAATTTCATTGGCTAGGCCATTGATGAGGATGTTAAAAAGGGTGGGGCTTATGACGCTTCCCTGAGGGGTACCGTTGTCTAATTCATGGTCGGTGGATAGGGTGTTTCCTATGCGAACTTTAAAATTTCTATTGTTCAGGAAGTTTTTTATCCAGTGTTGCATTCTTCCCTTAATTCCAAGTTTGCTTAATTGAATAATTATGCCGTCCTGCCATACAAGGTCAAATGCTTTTTCTATGTCTAGGAAGATACCTAGTGTGTACTGATGTTTGGCATTCCCCTTTTTTATTGAGTGTTGTAATCTGGCTATATGGTCTAACGTACTTCTTTTCTTACGAAAGCCGCTTTGAGTTTTGTTTAATAAGTGTTTTCTATATGAAATTCCAGTCTATTCTTTACCATTGTTTCCATTATTTTGCATAGATTTGAAGTGAGAGAAATTGGACGGTAAGAGTTGCTGTCGGATGGATCTTTACCTGGTTTTGGGATTGGGATAACGATGGATGTTTTCCATTTACTTGGAAGTTGTTTGGTCTGCCAGCTGACATTAATTAGTTTCAAAATTAGCTTCTGTGTTTTATTAGGTAGGTGTTTAAGGATCGTGTATCCTAGTTTGTCTTCACCAGGTGAGCTCTCTTTTTTACAGTGTAAAGCTTTGCGGTATTCATTAATGTTGAAGTCTGCATTGAGATAGTTTTCTAAATGATCGTCCAGATCGTTTTCTATCGTTGTTTCTTCCTTAATTTTTCTGAATTCTGGTTTCAGGTTCCTATCGCTACTGTTCGAAGCGAAAGATTCGGCGAAGTGTTCTGCCTTTTCTTCGTTCGTTTTTTTAGTTTTGTTCAGTACAGGGACTGTGTTTGTTAGCTTTCCTTGTATATTTTTTATTTTGTTCCCTACTTTTTTTGAATTGGTTTTGGTATCTATAGTTTTGCAAAAGTCTTCCCAACATTTTGATTTAGATTCTTTGACACTTTTTTCAGCTATAATTTTGAGTTCCTTGTAGTTCGCGTGATCACTTTGGAGCCTACTTTTTTTGAATTTTCTAAGTGCCTTCTTTTTGGCCGCATTATTCTTTGCACACTCTGTGTTCCACCAGGGAACCGGGTTTTTGTTGTGGCGCTGTTGTGATATCGGAATATATTTTTGTGCTATGTTAAGTAGTGAATTTGTAATGTTTTCATTGAACATCTCTGGATCGGAATTGAATATCTCGTCATGATTTAGGCTTTGACAGTCTTTCTGGAAGCTTTTCCAGTCGGCTTTGGAGTACTGAAATTTTGGAGGGGCGTTTGTCCTTTCAGAGTCCGGTTTTATACTAATTTTCGTCAGAATGGCGAAGTGATCGATGTCAATCGTGTCAGGAATCACTTCCCATTCGGATTTAACAGCTAGATCAAGGGAGACAATAGTTAAATCTATTGCAGCTAGTTTACCGGTGTTCATGTCTATTCGCGTCCCGTGGCCATTATTTAAATAGCATAGGTTATTTTGGTCAAGCCATTTTCCCACTACTTGGCCTTTTTCGTCTGCCTTGGTGCAATTGTCGTCCCAAATGGAGGTATGACTGTTGTAATCACCACATATGATAATAGGGGAGTTAAATTTCTTTGTGATGTTGTCCAGTTCTTTTGAGGAGATTTTCTTTAGACTTCCTGGGGCATATAAATTAATGATGTTAATAGGTTTGTTATTGAAGAAGACCTGGATAGCGTGCCATTCGAGATCGTCACTGGTAGGGCTTTTATCTAGTTCGATGTGAATCAGATCCTCTTTTATTAATATCAGGTTTCCCCCTAGTGCACCTGTAAGTCTGTCTGATCTATACGACTTATATCCGTTTATTGTAAATTTATTTTTTCCTGGCTTCAGAAATCCTGAACACAAATTATATCTGGGCTGATTTCATTTACTAAGACTTTAAGATTGTCCCCGTTTTTCCCGATGCTTCGGGCATTCCATTGGAGTATTGATAATTGGTTTTTGTTGAATTTTGTATTAGTTATATCTCTCGTGTTGTGACTGATGCATTGGCAAGTGGATTATCTTATGTTGTTATGTTGAGGGCCGGGATAGCCTTTTCTATGGGTGTGGATGTTTTCTTATCGTATTTCGGATTTTTCCCCCAGTTAATAATTTCATCGGAGCTAAACTCCCAATTAAGGAAGTCCCACGCAATTTTTACTATCATGTCGGTCTTATTAAGCTTAGGTTGCAGGGGGTTAATAACTGAGTTTAACACAATGTTGATAAAGCCCAACAGGTCTAGCTTGGTTAGGTTCTTTGTTTCTGTTTCTTGTTCATTGTTTTCGGTCTCCATTGTATCACCTGAGTTTGTGTTCACGGCTGTGACTATTGTCTCAGTTGCCTTTGTATTGTGTAGAGCGGTGGTCATTTCTATACTGAATTTTCTATTCATTCTGGTTTCTTTTACAGCTTCTGCGTAAGAAATCCCTTTTTCTGCTTTAGTGAATTCAACTCTTTTTGCCTCTTTGAAAGCTATACAACCTTTGTAGGCCGCTGAATGGTTGCCTTTGCAGTTTACACATGCTACTTTTGTTTCAGTACATTCTTCGTAATTATGATTTCCAGAGCATTTCGCACATACAACTTGGGATTTACAAAATCTAGCTATATGACCACCATATTTCTGACAGTTATGGCATCGTTTTGGTGTGTCAAAAAAAGGTTTAACTATAATGTTACGAAGCCATAGCCGGACAGTTTCCGGTAATTTGGATCCTTTGAATACTAGCATAATGCTTGTCGTTTCCTGTTTGTTCTTTTGCATTCTTTTGGCATATACGACGTTTTGTTTTGAGAGAGTGGGGAAAATGTCTTCTAGTTTGACACTGAGGTCAATTCCATAAATTATTCCTTTGCATTGCTCTCTACGCTGTATGAATTGTTTTACCGAGACAGGTTTATCTGCTAGCAGGTCTAAACGTAGTAATTTGTCGTACTGAGTTTGTGATTTGCAGTGGACTTTCAGATCACCACCCGGAAGTTCAAAGATTTGATGTACGTCACCAGCACATTTTTTGAGATCGTTTGCTACCTTGGCCTTTGGGAATTTACATGCTCTCAGTTGAGTTAAACTATGAATGATGGCGATAAAATTTGCTAGACTACTTGGGGATTTGGGACAGGGTGCGTATTTTTTGTGAGGTGGGGTTTGATCAGTGTTGATTTCTGAGAGTTTCCTTTTAGGCGTTTTTACGGTGGATTGGGAGGCTTCCATTGTTTGATTTGTTTTTGTTTAGATCAGGACTAGTTGTTATTTGGTAAGGGGTGACTTTAGGGATAGAAAATATTAGTCTATGTGCAAAAGTTGAATTCAAAACTTCGCTCTGGCTGGCTGGTTTCTCCTACTGTTGTTGTAGTTTAGGTAATCCTGTAACGCCCGGGGAACAAATACCGCAGAGGAACACAAAGGCTGGGAAAGCTTGGCTGGTTTGGCAGAACACAAAAGTAGCTGAGCGCTGAATCCGGTTCTCTAGGGATGTTGGTGAAGCATGGCTTTGGGGTACCCTAGTTACAACGTTCACCAACATCCCTAGAGATCGGGCCATGGACATCATCAGGAGAAGAGTCGCAGAATCCCGACCCACTATGAAAACCTCCCTGACCATTGACAGCATTATGAAATTAGCGGAAACCTGTATTAACTCCACATACTTCACATGGGGCGACAAGGTCTATGAGCAGATACATGGATTACCTATGGGATCCCCTCTATCCCCGGTGATTACTGAAATTTACATGACCGAACTTGAAGAATCCGCTCTCTTCACATCCACAATGTGTTGGCACAGAAAAGTTGACGACGTTTTCTCCATTCTCGAAGACGGTGATGACCCCACCATCCTTCTCAACCACTTGAATGCCCAACATCCGAGAATGAAATTCACCATGGAGAAAGAAGATGACAACAAACTCCCCTTCCTTGACGTCCTAGTCCACAGGCAGAACCATACCCTCAAAACCAGCGTTTATAGGAAACCCACCCACACCGACCAATATATCCTTTATCTATCCAACCACCCAAGTCAAGTTAAAGCCGGCATCATTTCTACCTTAACCAGACGAGCCAAAAATATATGTTCCACAGAGAGCCTGCCCAGTGAAATAAACCACTTAAAGACAGTTTTCACTGATCAAAACAAGTACCCCAAAGCCATGCTAGACCGAATTATCACGAAGACATTGCAACCCCAGCCGCAACAAAATCCAATTCCCCGAGACCCCAGTCCTGTTTTCATCGCTATTCCATATATTGGGCAGACCAGTCACCACATAAAACGACTCCTGAAAGAACAAGCCAGCATCGATGCGGTATTTTCCAGCAGCAGATCCCTTAAAACCCACCTTAACGCTACAGGACGACTACCACCAACCGACCCACCCCAGCCCAAGGGAATTATCTACAAAATTGACTGCTCCTGCCAGGAAAGTTACATAGGAGAAACCATGCGACCCCTCAACGTCCGCATCAAGGAACATAAGGCCTCCAGCAATAAAACAGACGGAAAATCAGCCATTTCGGACCACCTGACGGAACATCCAGGACACCAGATAAATTGGCAAAACATACACAAACTTTCCATCCACCAGACCGACCAAACAAAGAGAAGACTACAGGAAGCCATTCACATCAAAAGACACAAGCCCGCAATCAACAGTGACAGTGGACAGTTTGTACCCAGCGCCTATGACAGCCTTATCAGCTTAGATGGAGATTATCACCGTGACCGTTAATCCTTT
>JAVTVY010035102.1:0-15056 GCA_036873755.1 Hanleya hanleyi | reverse complement strand
GGGGGGGGGCTATGAGCATACATTCTAAAAAAAGGTGAGTGAAATTTCACTCAAGTGAGAGTGGAAATTGATCCAACTTGAGTGGTTTTAACTCCAGTTGAGTGAAAAGTAACTCAAGTTTAAGTGAACAAGTAAGTACATTTCACTCAAACTTCAGTGGAACAGTTCACTCAAGTTTTTTTAGAGAGTACATGTTACTTTCCACGATCAAAATTGTCCCAAGAGGGCTAGTCGGTGCTCAGAGCCCCTAACAAATTCACTGGCGCTCTGGACCGATCAAAGTCTTCAACTTGGAAGCTATCAAAACTGTCTTTTTTATTTTGTGTTTCCTTCTTTCTTTGTTTGTTTTTTTTTCGCGCAAAAGTGGTACGGCCATGGCCGTACCGCTTCCGACGCCCTTGTAGTCGGAGGAGTACTCCTCCAGTAGACTCTGCAGTGTATGCAGCAGTGTAGGCTGAGGAGTACCCTTTGCAATTATCATGGTGATCATGCTATAATAATCATGTCTTCCAAAGAATTAGTTAATTGAATATGACCAGTAATTAACATCAGAATGTTAGTAATGCAAGCAACTAAATCAGTCTTGATTTTTATGATTTGAGCTGTTAACGCTGCTATCTATTCACCTAAAAGAAATATGCACATGCACTTGTGTAAAGTTGCTCCGTTTAATTCACTCACAAGACACTATAATGATTAGAAGTAAATGGGCTACTAAAAATGCTCACATTCATTTGGTACAGGGTGCACTCCACACTTGCCACGGTTTCGTACAAATGGCCCCTCTGTAATTTTATAATAAGGAAGGTCGCCAGATTTTGACAGCATGGTAATTCTTCTTACCTTTCTACTAACTGATATCTGTAGTATCATCCTGCTGGGCGTAACTGTTTCTCCAAACGAGGATATAACAATTGCTTGTTGATCGCACCCACTCGCCAGTACAGAGTTAATCGTGTCCGGAATTGAATATCTGGCGGACCAAAATCTGCACTTTTCCGGGAAGTGAAAATGATGATTCCTTTATGGCGATAACATTTTACAAAAAACGAGTAGGTCGACCCCCTGTTTTTTTCGCCATTTTAAATTGTCCTTTGTACGGGAAACACTTTAACATACATAAAAAGAAAATCATTTCGTACGTTTTCTCTGGGTTGCGAGTAGAATTTGACACATTTGCATACATTTTAAGGAGTTTTTCAGAAAAGTTGCAGAAGGTTTAAGGAGGATTGCACGTCTTTCCTTTTCAATTTCAATAGCTCACAAGTCTCCTAAAATAATGGCATGAGTGTGCCCATTTAGAAAATATATACTTTTACAGGGTTTTTGTTAAAGATTTTACACCTATTTATGGCCGAAGATCCGAACCCATGCCTGTTTTTAGCCGCACATCATATAGGTGTGGAATGCACCCTACATATACAGCAACTCACTGCTACTTTACTAGGTTCACATGGAAATTGTATGAATATCATGAACAAATTCACTAAATAACAACTTACATGAACACACAATCCTTTCAATATACCCACCTTCTACTATATCCTCCATAATGAAAGTTCTACATCATACAAAAGAAGATCTAATCACCCACCACTTGTGACAAAGACTTCACTTATTTGCCCGCCTTTTTTCAAAATCAGTTAGTTGGTGATGTTTAAATCTACCATTCTGCAGCAGAGAGCTCTGTAAGGGATGTAACTCATGCAAGGGAAACTAGGCCAGAGTTTGCAGTGTACCCAGAGGAGTAGGCAGGCAGATGGCAGAGTCTCTGCAGTGTAGGGAGGAGTAGGTAATTTCAGGCTATGTCTCGGCAGTGTAGTGTGGAGTAGGGGCTTGGAAAACAAAGTCTCTGCAGTGTAGTGAGAAGTAGCAGGCCTCATAAGACAGAGTCTGTGCAGTGTAGCTTTTTGTACTCCTCTGCATTTGCATATTTGAGGAGTACTCCTCTAGGTACACCTCTGGGTACACGGCTTGTGAGGAGTACTCCTCAGTTTGCTAAGGGTGTCCAGAATAGCGGTAATCTCGCCTATTGGGTTTATTACAGTGGAAACCTCTTAATCATATACCGGTAGCCTAAATCCAGGATTTTGTTTATCCGGACCACCCCTTTAACCAGACCTGATGGATTTGTGATCCCACATCCCTTTCGATTAAACAGAATTTTCAGTTATGCAGTATACGATGAGGTCGATTCTACTGTATCAATATTTTTGCTCGATATAGCCTGTGTCAAGGAAAAAATTAGAACCGATTTCCAATCAGAGCATCTGTATTAACCCAGTCATATCAAATTCTCTTCCGCGATTTGCCTGGGAAGAGCTGGGAATGTTTGCTCTGGTATACGAGTCAAGTAGGCGTAATCGCCAATTCCAGATGTCTTACATCTGGACATCTATAGGCGATAAACTTTGTTAAGACAGTTGACATCACTCATGTCTAGATAGCGATTTCTGTTTTCTCCAGAGCGTCTGTGTCCATCTCTCACACCGACTTAAATTGTTAGTTTACAACGCAACGCGAAATGCAAAAACATCAGTTAAAAACGGCATGTCGTGTAATGTGAGGCCCTTCATCTCTCTAAAGTAGAGGTAAAAAAGGCCCCAGCCAAACGACGGATAATTTCTGACAGATTGCCTGGCTGGGGCAATCAGCCAGACAGTCTGTCAGAAATTATCCGTCGTGCGGCTGAAGGGTAATAGGAAGCACGAACCAAAATGGCGGGCTAAACGCCATACAAAATATCATTTCTTCATTATAAAGCCAGTTTCGCACATTGCAACACCAAGAGAGAAGGTTGGTCATCACAGGGACAATCCACGGGTGTAATATCTATGGGCCGTCATATAGCTCAGTCGGTAAAAGCGCGATAACCTGGGGTCGTAGGTTCGAATCCCGTTGACGACCAATTTATTCTTTCTGTCTCAAATTTTTTTTAAATGGATCAGTGTCACAATTATAAAGGACGAAAAATGAGGTACGGAATCAGATTGAATTGTGGTGTAGTGTAAGTTAAGTTTAGGCCTACATGGAATCCTCCTACCCTGAGACAACAACTCTTTTGATAACAGCTGTTGGGTATAGTCAGTCGGATATACCGACTGGAAGAATTAACCTGACACCAAGACGACCAATGCAAAATGACACAATTGAGTGGCCTGTGATAAAATAGTTTCGGTGTCATTTAATGGTAAATCATCAACTTATTATAGTACAAGGTATGAGATCATATGGCACAATGTTACAATATCTCTATACAGGGCCTGATCTCTCATCTTCTCCTATTGTCTGGTTTCCCCGAAACGAAGGATGTGTGATGTTTACATGCGAAAACACCTTTTTTAATTCCAAAACCGGCAAAAACAACAATAGCCTGGGAAAAATTACGATGATTGCATAAAAGTGAATTTATGGTTCATCAAAATGTGCCCCCTGGCCTATTTTGGTGTTTTTGAGGCATTATTTTATTACTCAGAATATTAGCAAGTTTCATCATTTGAAACTATCAAGTTTGATTTTGGTTTGAGGTGTCTCGTTTTTGTGAGTAGAGAAAATATTTTCTTTGTGACAAGAAAAATACGGTTTTGGATTGACAAAATATCAGTTTATACAGACTATAAATCAACGTGAATGGACGACGAAATCGTATTTTTGTCAGAGAAAAATTCCAGTTTACTTCAAAGCAGACCTCCAGAGCAGTCGATGATCAGACCTTAGTGTTGATGCGTCCTCCAATACATAACTGAGCTACATGTGCGCATCAGTACATGTTTTAATTATCCACTAGGTACCTGCGCCAGCGTACGACGGTGATGGTGTGCAAGTTCCAACTTTTCGCTGAAACGTGACGCTTTTGGCGTCCATTTCGGCTGATTTGTATTCTTTTTACCACACTCTCAACAAAATCATGCCAGGCAGGGCACAAGCTAAAAGTAAGTGCGCGATAAATACACATTTGTATTACCGGCATGGGATAGCTACGAGGAAGACGAGTATATATGAATTTTAGCTATTTGAAAAGTGACTCAAATAGTCTTTTAATGGCGAAAGTCTTGCCTGTTTCAATGAATCACTTTCAATGAGTCTTATTTTGACTTTTACAGGTGCGAAGACGGCTCCAATGAGTAGTGTGTTAGAGATTTTGCAGGAAGTTTGTGAGTCAACTATGTACATCAACTGCAGTAGGAATGTAAGACAAGTAATAAAGATCTATAACCGATAACCTACCTGTTTGACGTATATTTATATTACATCTCGGAGCTCCATTCAAAGTTGGCAACACCAGAGGCACAGTTGCCGGACTTGTAAAATATTTGATGGTAGATGCCTACGTATTTTTTCAATAACTTTGACAATTAATAAATATTCCTACGAAGTAGGCTACCATCTGCAAATTGTCCACTAGTCAATCAGTCAGTGAGTGAGTGAGTCCATCCGAATCCTTTCGTCGGCAAAATAAGGAGAACCATTGACATTAGAACCTTGATTTTTGGCACGAAGATGCATTAGGGGATTGTTACCAGCAAGTTCTGAGCTGACCTACTTTTGATAAATATTGCTGGTGAGTTTTGACGAAAATCACTGGTGATTCTGACTTGGGCTGTGCGCATCGTAATATAGGCAGGATTTCAAATTGGGCCGGAGGGATTTCGAAGAGATCAGTGCACGTCGGAGTCCTAATGCCTACCCTACTTCGTAGGTCCTGTGACGTTAGTCACACTGCCAAATATATAATAAATCCTTTTCTAAGAGTACTCATTTTCTATGTCATAGGGAGGTATGATGTAGAACATAAAAATAAATCTCGGGTAACTGGGATTTTGTTTGTCTTGACATCATTGGGAATGACTTTGAGTCTGAGAAAAAAAAATAGATTTGAATTTTATTTATTATTTCCATTAATTCATCTCCTGAATATAAGGTTCCGGCACAAGAGTTGTAAACTCGTGCAATAAATATGTGTACGTGGAGTATATAGCTCAGACGTTTGTCATGTTTATTTCCATTATCTTCCATCAAATATCCTACAAACAAGCAACTGTGATCACGAGGTTTCTTTTCTGCCTATGGAAACGATGTTGCCACTAACATAGGACATATATAATTTCTCTATTAATTACATGGCAGTGTGACTATGCGTCATAGGACCTACGAAGTAAGGTAGGCATTAGGACAGGCACTGAGCTCTTGGCAATCCCCCGCCCCCGCCCCAAGTTGAAATCCTGCCTATATTAAGATGGGCACATGCAGCCCAAGTCAGAATCACCAGAGATTTTCATCAAAAATCACCAGAAATTTTCGATTAAAACAGTATTGAATATTTTGTTGAAGATTAAAAGTGATGGGATTGAATGAATAGTTTACCAGTTACTGTGCTGATGTGAATCTGTGACACACCAACACACTCTGTGGCAGTGATTCTGTGACACACCAACACACTCCGTGGCAGTGATTCTGTATCCCTTAATCAAGGAATCAAAATTTGAAATGACAAGAAAAATTTAGACATAATTACACATGTAATGTTTTTGTTTAAATTATATCCCAGTGTGATATATAGTCAATATTCAAGAAGTACAATCAAAGTTACTTTATCTAGTTAAATTCTACCCAAAGAAAATAAATTAAGACCCTTTAAACATGCCGTCAATGCCAGATGTTGAGTTTTATACAGCTGTAGATCAGGGCTCTGGGTGCATATATCATGTTTCCATACCCTTGATGCACACAACAGCCGCAAAAACAAAGCCTCCTTGAACAACCTATCTTTATACAGGAAATTCTTAACCCAGAAAATACCATTCTCTCTCAAAAGAAAACAATTTACGCCAGGAAGGCCTTTTTTATTAAGCTAATTTTGTTAGGTAGGGGCCTACTTAGATTCAATAATTGTCATGAAATTTCTTTGGTTATATCTTAATTGCAACTATGTTTGTTCCTCAAACCTGACATGCTTGAGCTATACATGTATAACACACTTTCATTTGAGAGTCCAGACATTCCACCATTCATGTGAACAAATTGTACTAAACATGGAATAATTAAATTCACACTACCCATTTCTACAGTATCAGTACTATGTTACTATCTGTAGCAGTTGAAACCCAGTAAAACTTAAACAATTAAAACCAGTAAGAAATTTGTCTGTTGAATAACAGAAAATATGGTATGGAGATTTGAATGAGTAAACTACTAAACAACTTACATGATACCAACAAAATGTCCCAGCACAAGCTGATAAATTCCTTGGGTGGCTTGCAGGACGGCTTTGTTTCACCCTCAGTAAATTTTATCATTGTTGCTCACAGGCTAATCTGAAGGATGATACCAGATCTTTCTATGTTCTGCTGGGTTATTGCACCGCTGACTTAATTGGTTGATGTAGGATATTTCATCATCAGTGGCAATTTGACCTAAATTTGAAGCTTGCATGATTTGGTCTGTGATGAAATGTTTGGATGTGAAATAGGATACACGTTAAAGGCCACAGTTTACATATATCTATAACAATATACCGAATTGTGTGTATTACGAATGCACTAACAAATGATGGAAAATTAGCATTTCCTATTTCATTATCCCATCACGTTTTGTACTGTGTTATATATACAGTGAAACATACAGCCAAGGGTTCCCAATGGGCATGACAGTGCACTCGCTGAGCTGTCAATAAATAATAAAAAAAATAATTATAAATCAAATTTTCATCAGAATTCGGTCAGCTCAGAACTTGCTGGTAACAATGCCCTAATGCACGTTCATGCCAAAAATCAAGGTTCTAATGTCAATGGTTCTCCTTATTTTGCCGACGAAAGGACTCGGATGGACTGACTCACTGACTCATTAACGGACAATTTGCGATCTGTAGCCTACTTCGTAGGAAAATGTTGATATTCACTATCCTTCAACTGGGACGTGTGGTGTAGTGTTTACAGAATTTTTTAAAAATATCATCCACTGGGGTATTACGTCAGTAGATAATAAAATGACAGTTTTGAGGCAAGGATCCAGTTAATTATTTAGGATCAGTTACTTAGACAATAACCCACTCCAGTTACTGTAGAATACCGGGATCCCTGAGTTACGCTCAAATCAATTCCCACAGGCCCAGTTGGCTTCCTTCCTTTACTTACCATAAACTACCTTCTCTGCCTGTGGGCAGTGGCTTCTATTACTTATTACATGTATATAAAGATCCACTTATGACCCCAGGATATGATGATATGCAGACACATAGGAAGGAAACAAACACGAAGCAACATTGGACTGCATTGTTAATAAGTTTATTCACGACTGCTAAATTGAGTACAGTTGATTGGGGTATCTTATCATAAATATACACACATGTATATTTATTGCATGTAAATCTGATAATTTCACAGTAACTACCACGATCCAGTAAGCTCTAGAATTTTCGAGTATCCAGGGTCTATCTCAAAGGTCTATCGCAGCATGTGTCATTTCATCACCAGATCGTGTTACATTTGATGCAGTCTCTTTCCCATTATCGGGATATTATCTTCCTTAGCCATTTCACGAGATTCATCATCATCATCCTAGCCTTGGCTGAAATTCTGACGTTTCCTCTCAATATCTTTGCTATACTCCTTCATTATAGGTTTGACGAACGGCTATTTCCAAACACTACATTCGATGCACTTCTTGATATTAGTGAATTAAACTATCTACGCATATTATACGCCGACCCGTCTCATCCTCTCTTGTCGATCAATTGACCGTCCCCGCATTGAGAATTGCCATATCGCTTTCAAACCAGAGTGCAGGAGGCCGCAGATATATCCTCTCGCTTGTATGTCGTGATCAATCCCCTCTGGTTATCAACATTCGAGTGTGTACTGGGTATTGGTGCTTACGGTGGAATAAGCACAACTATGTTTAAAATATAACTAAAATAAGTTGACCATTACAATATGTAAATGAATTACATGTATATTTCTGATAATATACTTGTTTTACCCATCAACTGTACGGTGTTCACATTCATGAATATCCTGATTAACAAGGTAGAGTTGTGTGGGTTTCCTTCATATGCATATCATCATGTCCTGATTTTCACCTATATGAATGAGAGATAACCGCCGTGGTAACGCAGTTAAGTACCCCCCAGTGCCTGTCCTAACACAGCAATGTCGTGACGCAATGATGTAAGAAAGGTAGGGTGATAATATAACGTCGTACGAGATAATGGGTCTTTTGCGCTATAGCTAAAGCCGGCCTCGGCCGCAAGGTGGCTCTGGTGCCCACTGCACTCCGGTCTGTTCCGGTTAGGCTGTCTGCTAAACTAAACATGTGCAGGAGGGAAGGCGGGTAGTGTATTTCGCCTCGTTTCGTCAGATTTTCTCAGTGATGGAGACGTCTTTGGTAGTTTAGGTAAGTATAGTCATCAAGTCTTATTTTTACTCGTTTGTACAAGCATAATAAGAGCTGCTTTGTCAACAAATTGGGCAATCAAAGGTCATCGTTGTTGTTGTTATAAAACATGGTGGGTGGCAGTTCAGCCTGATTAAACCACACTCCACTAAAACAATCAGCAGGGCCCAGTTTGTTTGATCAAGTACTGTGAAAAATATCGGATTATTAGTTAAACCGACTCACATGTAGCTTTTAATGTAGCTGTATGATTATAATATGATTAACAAGCACACAACCCGCCTCAGTTGGAACTGCTGGTAGTGGTTCATAATTTTATTGTGAAAAGACACACTGAACAGGAAATTAATGTGACATATGGCTGCTAACTTCTCTTAACCCTTATCCTGTCAACTCCGTGTATACATGTTGCTCGACTGTCAAGTTCCCAGTGTCGACTCCGGACATATACGTTCCGAGAAACCATCGATCGTTTGATCGTTTTTCGAAACAATTTGGGGCCATATGTGGAGAAATCAAACCAGACACGGCTTACTCCAACTGATCCTGGGTGAGCCCTAATCGGTCTATATCGGCTGTGCATTTCGCCTCGTAATGCAATCATTGCGGCTGTGCATTGTGTCATTTCGAAGGACGACTGTCTTTGTTTCGAGCGCTCATCCAGGCCGATCACGTGATGAGTGGGGTAGATGCAAAACTAGGATTTATTCTGAAAATATAAGTTCCGGGAAAATGGATTTTACAATCAAACATGCGGAAAATCCTAGTCAAATGGGTTGAGGTGGGCCAAGGGGTAGTGCAGGGTGTCAACGTGATCGTCTATGTCGGTCACGTGACTGGCGGGTAGGCGCAAAACTGGAAATTGCGGACTTAATTTACACCCAAAACTGGGGGAAATCCCCATCAAATGGGTCTAGGTGAGCCCTAATCAGTCTATATCGGCTGTGCATTGTGTCATTTCGAAGCGCTTTGCATGTACAGGACGACTGGCTTGGTTTCGAGCGGAAATGACGTCATCGAAGAGTAGAAGCGAAAGAGGGCCTTTTGGAAGTACGCAGGGGAGGTGTTTGAGCGATTGAGGTGCCATCCTGGGACCAAATAGCGTGTAGGTTGTCATATTGAAGCCCTTTGCGTGCATGCGCTGTGGAGGAGTAGTAGCGAGAGCGGGCAATTTGGAGGTGCACAAGGGCATATTTGAGCGATTGAGGCGTTATTCTTGTCTAAATATGGCGTACAGGGTCTTGAAGTTCTTGTCATGTAGACGACACTTGGGGTGGCTTGGACTGGAAATGACTTCATGGTACGCATGCGCAGTCGAGAAGTAGTAGCGCAAGCGAGCATTTTGGGGTGCGCACGTCATGCGCGATGACGTCAGGAAGGAAGTTATTGATGATACGTCACTTCCGGTGATGAGGTCACCTATCTCTATTGACCCTCTATTGACCGGCACTCGACGGTGATGACCGTCACTCAACGTTAATGACGTCACTGGACGGTGATGACGTCACTTAACAGTGATGGCGTCACTCAACTTTGAGGGCGTCACTCAATGGTGATTATTGTATCCAAGTGAGATGATAACAAAGTTCAGGAAGGAACTAATCAGAGATGATGAAGAAATTATTGTATCCACGTGAGATGAGAATTAGAGATGAGAAAAAAGTGCAGTAAGGAAGTTATTAGAGATGAAAAAAGTTCAGGAAGAAGTTATTAGAGATGAGAAAAAGTCCAAGAATGAAGTCATTAGAGATGAGAAAAAGTTTAGGAAGGAAGTTAGTAGAGATGAGAAAAAGTTGAAGAAGGAAGTTATTGGAGATAAGAAAAAGGCCAGGAAGGAAGTATCCAGAGTTCAGCCGGGATGTTATCAGGAATGAGGAAGAAATGATAGTATCCGAGATGAAACCAACGTCCAGGAAGGAAGTTAATAGAGAGGAAGAAGAAATTATTGTATTCAAGTTAGATGATACCAATATTCAGAAAGGAAGCTCCTTTATTAGAGATGAGGGAGAAATTATCGTATTCAAGTGAGATGACACTAAAGTTCGAGAAAGAAGTTATTATATATGAGGTAGAAATTATTGTATCCATGTGAGATGATACTAACTTTCAGGAAGGAAATTATCACAGATTATTGTATCCAAGTGGGATGATACCAAAGTTCAGGAAGGAAGTTATTAGAGATGAGGCAGAAATTATATTGTATCGAAGTGAGATGATACCCACGTTCAGGAAGGAAATTATCAAAGATGAAGAAGAAATTTTTCTACCCGAATGAGATGATACTAAGTTCAGACAGGAGCTAATCAGAGATCAGGAAGAAATTACTGTATCCATGAGAAGTTTAGGAAGGAAGTTATTTAAGACGAGAAAAAGTTCAAGAAGGAAGTTATTAAACACGAGAAAAAGTTCAGGCAGGAAGTTATTAGAGATGAGAAAAAGTTCAGGAAGGAAGTTATTAGAGAAGGGGAAAAAGTTCAGAAGGGAAGTTATTAGAGATGGGGAAAAGTTAAGGAAGGAAGTTATTAGAGACGGGGAAAAAGTTCAGAAGGGAAGTTATTAGAGACGGGAAAAAGTTCAGGAAGGAAGTTATTAGAGAAGGGGAAAATTTCAGAAGGGAAGTTATAGAAACGAGAAAAAGTTCAGGAAGGAAATCATTTAGAGATGAGAAAAAGTTCGGGAAGGAAGTTACCAGAGATGAGGAAGAAATTATTATATCCGAGTGAGAATATACTAAAGTTCAGTGAGGAACTAATCATAGATGAGGAAGAAATTATTGTATTCAACTGAGATAATACAAAAGTTCGGGAAGGAAATTATTGGAGATGAGAGAGAAATTATTGTATTCAAGTAAGATGATACAAAAGTTCGGGAAGGATGTTAACATAGATAAGGTAGAAATTATTGTTTCCAAGTGATATGATATTAAAAGTTCAGGAAGGAAGTTACCAGAGATAAAAAAGACACTATTGTATTCAAGTGAGATGATATTAAAGTTCAGGGAGGAAGTTGTCAGAGATGAGGAAGAAATTATTGTATACAATTGAGATGATACCAAAGTTCAGGAAGGAAGTTATTAGACATGGGGAAGGAATTACTTTATCCAAGTGAGATGGTATAAAGTTCAGGAAGGAGCTTATCAGAGATGAGGAAGAAATTATTGTATCCAAGTGAGATAGTACTAAATTTCAGAAATGAACTAATCAGAGATGAGGGAGAGATTATTGTATCCAAGCGAGATGATAACAAAGTTCGGGAAGGAAGTTCTCAGAGATGAGGAAGAAATTATTGTATCCAAGTGAGATAATACTAAAGTTCAGGCGGGCAGTTATCCGAGATAAGACAGAAATTATTGTATCCAAGTAAGATTTTTTCAAAGTTCAAAAACGAAGTTATCAGAGATGAGGCAGAAATTATTGTATCCCAGTGAGATGATACCCACGTTCAGGAACGAAGTTATTAGAGAAGAGGGAGGAATTACTGTATCCAAGTGAGATGTTCCGGAAGGAAGTTATGAAAGATGGGGAAGAAATCATGTAGCCCAGTCATCCTACCAAATTTTCTATGCTCGAAATGGCGTCATGTTTCTCAGTTTCTACGCTTTTTTTCACACAAAATTAATATCACGATTGCATAATTTATCTCAAATCATGTAATTATTCCATGGTTGTGTAGATTTCCGAGGAAAATTTGCATGAATAAAAAAGTTCGAAATTCTGACTAAGAAATCTTCGAAAAAGCATTGTGACCGAACATCTTGGCTTTTCTACATTTTCCGGTAGAGTTTTACCCTCAAATATATATATTGTTAGAAGTTAAAAGATCAGGGGGCATTCAAGTATTACGTACGCAGCGAATTGGGGCGATTGGGAGGGGGGCCTAAAAATCTGTATTTTTCCTATGTACGCTGGGTTAAATTTTGTGTATGGGAGGAGGAGGGTGGTCAAAATATCGTTTTATTTTTGCGTACATAACACTTGAATGGCCCCTCAATGAGTGACTTACTGATCTCTCGCTCCCAAGCAAGACCAGAATCAGGTAATAGGATTAATATTAAACACATTGTAGTCGCCTTTTCACATCAAAATGTTATTTAAACACTTTCACATTATCACTCATTCATCCAACCCATTGTATCAACAACCAGGAAGCTAATTCAGTTGTAGTCTTCCAAGCAACAACCAAGAGCAACAAACATTGGTTGCTCTTCGGCCCAGGACATGCAGTTGCACAAACCTTTTCGCTGAAAAGTGCCCAAAGATTTGGGGGGGTTTTCCAAACGGAAAGCTCACATGGTCAGCATTCACCATGGTCGTTTTCTCCCCATTCCTCTACTGTCAGGAACTGTGGTAAACGGATTTGCTGAATGTACTTATCCATTTGTGGCATCATCTACTCTGGTAATCCCACAAGGCCTGGGGGGGGGGGGGGGCATCATCAAACCAAACTTTCTGCGCTATCTTCGGAACAACAAATTGAGAGCTGACAATCCGTGACTTTGTAGTTTATCATATTGGGGTCATTTTGAGCCTATTAGTATAACCCCCGAGCAGATGATCATGGGAAAATTCAAGATGGCGGCCACGTGGGGTACCAGAAAAGTGAAGTTTTCGTCATTTTTCATCAAAATTTTGTGCATGGGAGAGAGGAGAGTGGTCAAAAATTCTTCTTTTTTTTTGCGTACGTAATACTTGAATGGCCCCTCGATGAGTGACTTGCTGATCTCTCGCTTGCAAGCAAGACCACGATCGACAAACGCTCAGGTAATATGATTAATATCAAACACATTGTAGTCGCCTTTTCACATCAAAATTTTATTTCAATATTTCCACATTTTCAGTCATTCATTCAACCCATTGTATCAACAACCAGGAAGCTAATTCAGTTATAGTCTCCGACCCAGGAAATGCAGTTGCACAAATCTTTTTGGGGGGTGGCCTAAAAATCTGATTTTTTTTCCTATGTACGCTGGGTTAAATTTGTGTATGGGAGGGAGGAGGGTTTTTTTTGCGTACGTAATACTTGAATGGCCCCTCAATGAGTGACTCACTGATCTCTCGCTTCCAAGCAAGACCAGGATCGACATATCCGCTCAGGTAATATGATTAATATCAAACACATTTTAGTCGCCTTTTCACATCAAAATGTTATTTAAACACTTCCACATTATCACTCATTCATCCAACCCATTGTATCAACAACCAGGAAGCTAATTCAGTTATAGTCTTCCAAGCAACAACCAAGAGCAACAAAACATTGGTTGCTCTCCGACCCAGGAAATGCAGTTGCACAAATCTTTTTGGGGGGTGGCCTAAAAATCTGAATTTTTTTCCTATGTACGCTGGGTTAAATTTGTGTATGGGAGGGAGGAGGGTGGTCAAAATATCATTTTTTTTTTTGCGTACGTAATACTTGAATGGCCCCTCAATGAGTGACTCACTGATCTCTCGCTCTCAAGCAAGACCAGGATCGACATATACGCTCAGGTAATATGATTAATATCAAACACATTTTAGTCGCCTTTTCACATCAAAATGTTATTTAAACACTTCCACATTATCACTCATTCATCCAACCCATTGTATCAACAACCAGGAAGCTAACTCAGTTATAGTCTTCCAAGCTACAACCAAGAGCAACAAACATTGGTTCCTCTCCGACCCAGGAAATGCAGTTGCACAAATCTTTTTGGGGGGTGGCCTAAAAAGCTGAATTTTTTTCCTATGTACGCTGGGTTAAATTTGTGTATGGGAGGGAGGAGGGTGGTCAAAATATCATTTTTTTTTGCGTACGTAATACTTGAATGGCCCCTCAATGAGTGACTCACTGATCTCCCGCTCCCAAGCAAGACCAGGATCGACATATACGCTCAGGTAATAGGATTAATATCAAACACATTTTAGTCGCCTTTTCACATCAAAATGTTATTTAAACACTTCCACATTATCACTCATTCATCCAACCCATTGTATCAACAACCAGGAAGCTAATTCAGTTATAGTCTTCCAAGCAACAACCAAGAGCAACAAACATTGGTTGCTCTCCGGCCCAGGACATGCAGTTGCACAAATCTTTTCGCTGAAAAGTGCCCAAAGATTTGGGGGTTTTTTTCCAAACGGAAAGCTCACATGGTCAGCATTCACCATGGTCGTAGCACATATGGGATTGTAGGTTCTTTTCTCCCCATTCCTCTACTGTCAGGAACTGTGGTAAACGGATTTGCTGAATGTACTTACCCATTTGTGGCATCATCTACTCTGGTAATCCCACAAGGCCTTGGGGGAGAGGGGGCATCATCAAACCAAACTTTCTGCGCTATTTTCGGAACAACAAATTGAGAGCGGACAATCCGTGACATATAGTTTATCATATTGGGGTCATTTTGAACCTATTAGTATAACCCCCGAGCAGAGGATCATGGGAAAATTCAAGATGGCGGCCACGTGGGTACCAGAAAAGTGAAGTTTTCGTCATTTTTCATCAAAATTTTGTGTATGGGAGAGAGGAGGGTGGTCAAAAATTCATTATTTTTGCGTACGTAGTACTTGAATGGCCCCTCGATGAGTGACTTACTGATCTCTCGCTTCCAAGCAAGATCAGGATCGACATATACGCTCCGGTAATATGATTAATATCAAACACATTTTAGTCGCCTTTTCACGTCAAAA